>CAIGRO010103239.1:0-12959 GCA_903798355.1 Fraxinus baroniana | reverse complement strand
GACCTAGGGCATAACACTTACATTACATCTATGCTAGCCCCTTGTACCTGGCATTCATGAGAATTCTTAATCAGTTGCCCATATTTTCTTTTTTGCAAGGACTTGCCGACAACTAAGGAGTGCATCTTAAACAAGAAAATGAACCCTCATTTAACCGAAGAACATATTGAGGGTAAGCTGAAAGCATATTTTGGAGTAGGTTATTTGAGTGCCTCTTGAATAATTTTGGTATTTGTCGTCTTTCTAGTTTTGTTTTATTCTTTTTAGATTTGGTGAACCGTAAGTAATTCGATCAAGAAATTATTAACAGTATATTTTGTTCTGTGTTTGTTTTGGTTTTGGAGATAGCCAAGTCTGTATGAAATAATACCTTGATCTTTATTTATTTGGTTGACATTACACATTTAGCCTATGTTTGGTAGAGATTAAAATCTAAATTTTAATTTAAATCAAAGTCAACAATTAATTTTAATTATATCTTTAATGGGACACACAACTTTTCAACTATATATTTCGTAAACTTTTATCAAAATTTACTAAAAATCTGATTTTAATCTCTACCAAGTAAGGGCTTAGTAACAAGATAGACTTAATGAAGCTAGTTTCTTTGAAAACCTTAAATTTCAAGAAAGAAAAGTCATACTAATTTAGTTACAAAGTTCTATCTTGTTAATTTATAATTAAGATTATGCGTAAGCTTCTCTATAATTCTGTAGAAGCATTCGTGTATTCGTGTCTTGTCTTGTCTTGTCAATAGGATGTAAGAGCATTAAATGCTTAGAAAAGCTAGGAAAGTCAACATGATAGCTAGGATTTGATGCCTTAACTGGAGGGATGAGTCCACGTGTAATTTTATTTAAGGGTACCATTCCGTTTGTAACACTATAAATACCCTCACCATATAACAATTGAGAACAAATGCAACTTTAGATACTTTGGAGCAACTTATTTTATTCTCTTACATAGGTTCGTAATCTAAAAACTGAGTTCATAGCGATTGATTATCATTATACAATTGTATTCCGGATATCTTGTCGGAACCAGAACGAAAACGTCTCGTGTCGTTGAGCTTTTCCCATGTCCAATTTTAAAGTGATCTCGATCATTGATCTATCATTACGTGTTGGATCTAACTCACTCATGCACGAGTGTGTCTAACATCTATTAAGTTCATTTTTTGGGGTTAACAACGTATATTGCGTGTTGTCCTTTTTCTTTGCTTAAACATTTTGGCATACTTTTAAAACTTCCCACAAAGATAACCATAGAGACCTAAGAATACTGACCAGTTTACAATTTGGTAACCAAAAGTTAGACGCCATTTTGTTTGAAGTTTTGGATTTGCAGGATATGAATAATAGAAAAAGAATTGCATTTAAAATCACATGATAATGAGTTTTTGAAACCTTTTCCTTCTTACACATTAACACACCACGATTTTCCTCTTCTTCTTTTTTTATGAATTTTTTTTTATGGACGTGCATCAAATATTTCTAAATATGTTCGAGAAACTGAAAGTGGGATTGAAAACTCATGATTATCATGTGTTGTTACAACAACTCCTTCTAGTTGTAATTCGAAAGTTTTTGTGAAATAAGGTGTTTAATGAAACTGTAGAGCATTGCACAAATGATGTTGCGACAAATTCTGTGTAATAAAACAAAATTAAAGTCAAACACATTGTCACATAGAAAAATATTCATTATCACATAGTAATTTTGACGATTTTGTATCTTCTAAATAGAATACACAACATATATAAATAAATACAAAAACAATTAAGCAATAACTATATATCGTTGTACAAATTATAATGTGACAAATTCTCTTTGTTGAGAAATATAATTAACTACAAACACAATCTGTCGTATAAATGAAAATCCATTGTTACAAATGTTTAAAAATATTATATGTTAATATACGACATATATAAATAATTACAAATTAAATTAGACAACAATTGCTCAAATGATGATACGACAAACTGTTTGTGTTACGAAATAAATTTAACTACGAACAAGACTTATTATATTATAAATTTACAAACATTGAATATCTTAAAATATATTATGCTACGAATCAAACTAATTGTAACATAAATTACGTGACAAACATTGCTTGTTATGACTACAAACATATTTTGTTGCAAAATGGAACATGTAACAAACATAATACTTTTAAAATAGTATTCACAACAAACATTTTTTTTTTCACAAATCTATTTTTGGAATAATAGTTTTGATAAATTGACTTATCATCCTTTTAATTTTTGGCGACATATATGCGTAGCGAGGATACTATAATGACAAATATCTTGTTGCTCTTTATACTGTTTGCGTCAAACAAATAATCTTACAAGTTTGTTTATGTAATGAATGAATGAGAATTGACGCAAAATAAATTCTATGAGTCATATAGCGTGATAATGCCCCTAACAAATATGTCGTTGTCGCTAAATTACTTTTACAACATAATTTTTATTTATGTGATAATTTTTTTGTCATGAAATCGATATTTTTTTTGTAGTGAATCTTGGATTGTTGCATTAAAATCACGACAATTCTTCTTGTCCATTTCTTTAAGCCTTAGGTGCAAAGTTATGTGTAAATATATTTTTTCTATCTTAAAAGGGTTCCCACTGAAGTACAATGTCGAGGAAGTGCGCTCCAAGAGTCGTCAAAATGGTGATTTTTTAGTTCAGTTTTACGTTACTTTTCTCTATCAAACAACCAATACTAACGGCTCCAACTCACATCCAATATATTCACCTTGGTTGCTCCTCAATCTCACCAACAAAGGACAAAATAACGGTAATGATTTGTAACTACAAAGGCAAGAAGAAAACCAAAGAAAGAAACACAAAAGAGGCCAACAATGTCAAAGGAAGTCACCGATTTTTTAACAAAAAGGCAGCTGATTTTCTTGGACAAAGAAACAGCCACGTTTTTCTTCTTTTTCTTACAAATCACACACTTTACGGCTAGGGTAAAGACACCATATATATAGGTTATGCTTAAATAGACCAAGATTCAAAGTCATTCAAGAGGTAGTATATATGGTCCATGAACAATATTAATTCTTTAAACTACTTCCAATGACCAACGTTGTTTTCGGGTTGAGCCTTTGGACTTAGTTGTTGGTAACAATTTAATTCAATATTTACATCATACACCGGGATTCGTTGGGCATCAAAACTCAACAAATATATACCTTGATATGCAATTAACCTGCAAGCAATCAAAAACACAGTTAATGCTTGCAAAATCAAGGCAATCAATAAAAAAGAATCACATACCTTACCACGTGTTTCGAACTTGAAAAACATACCATACATGCTCCATGTACTTACCCATGGCTAAGTAAAATAACATCCAAGTAGAAGCAAATAATAATGGTAAACAATTAAAAACAAATAATTATGTGATGAAGATATAATATATGATAATTCATATATCTTTTCAAAATAAGTTCACAAAGAACAACAGATTAACACTAAGTCAATCAATCAAACAGTCAAAACACATATACAACAAATGTATAAATGACCCCACGAAAAGATCTCACCCTACTATCCTATCTCATTCTGTGTTGCTCACACCTAGAGAACACATATCTCCTCTCATCACCCACCATACTCACTAGACTCATCATTCAACTCATGTCTAACTAGTAGACCTCTATAGATCCTAAATCTTTGGGTTAACCCTCTATGACCACATCATTTCTCCCAACCATCGTGGAAAATAGGTCTCCACCTAACAGAAGTAATATAATTGCCTCTCTCACACTCCACTGATCAGGGTTTTTTCTTCACAGATAAATGATTCCAACATTTAATCACCTATCCCCTTGTGATCCAAATATCACACTCCACATTCCTAGTACAAACTACCAATGTACCCCTAAGCATCTATATTCCATCTCACCAATAGACATACAACATACTGTTTATTCATCTTAATTCACCATGCATGCAAATAATTACTACCAATTAATTAAATTGCTCTCAACTTTATGCAAATGTACATATAACCATGCAACATAATTAAGCAATCACACATATGTAGAAATGATTACACACAAATGCACATGCGATAATTAGTTTTACTCTTAATAAACCTCACTAGGGTCATCACTCGACCATATAATCACATTCACCTCACCTTTCATCTTACCCTTCTACTTACCCTTCTTCATGGGACAATCCCTTACAAAATGTCAAGACTTACCACAGCTGTAACACTGCTTACCACCGAATTTGTCCCAACCTCGCCCTCAGCACTCGAGTCACTACTGTCTTGAGCTCTACCCAAATTCATCTGCTTAAAGTTTATTCTGCTTAAAGTTTATTCTACTCATCATATGTAACTCACCATTCCTCTTATCATCTATTTTAGACTTAATCTCCATCTCTTTACTTCTAGGAGAATCAATGTCAATCTCAAATGTTAAGGTGCTCTTACCATACTTAATCACATTCTTAACTTCTCTTAATGAACGAAGCATAGAATTAAGCCAAATGATGTCCTTATAAGTTTCAGACACATTCTCATCACAATTAACGATATCTTGAACAAATTTGTTAAGAATATCTAGATTGTCATCAAGATCCTTTGAATGATCCATTTTAAAATTGAAAAATCTTTCAAATAAGTACAACTTATTTGGAGTAGACTTAAAAATATATAAATCTTCCAACTTACAAAAATCCCCTTTCCCATTCAAAATTTCAATTTCGAAATGTGAAGATATTTTCAAAAAACAGAACAACCAAAGTGCCAAAATAGGTCACACAAAAAAAATTAAAGGATCACAATATATACAGTTCTAGATTCCCAGATTTTCGTGAGACTTAAAATCTCAGTATCAAGGAAATGTTCAAAAGGGTCAAGTCTAGGTCTTTTAACAGAATAATTAATGCAATACGAAGGTATATCAATTAAAATTCAATTTCTCACACAAAGCAGTCTCACACAATAACTAAACAACATTTAAAGCACAAAAGCAATTACCAACTTTCAATCAAATTCAACACTTCAAATATGGCAAATAGTTTCTAAATTTCTATCACAAGCAATGTTACCCCACACGGTAACCTCAATCATAATGTCACCTCACACGATGACACGCTAATGCTGAAATTTAAATTGGAATAAGCCAACAAACCAGAGCGGACCAATCTGAGTCCTTAAATACTGAAAGATGCAAATTTATCACTTTAGAACCACCATTATTCGCCATAAAGTTTTCATCAATAGCAACAATCAATCAACTACGATCGAATCCCAAATGCATGAAGAACAAAACTGTCCAGATTTAACTGTATAACCTGAAACAGAAACCTAAAACACCAAAATGTCAGAAATGATGTTAGGAACAAACTACTTGAAAACACCGTATGCATCCTCACACTTCGTAAGAGTTTTCTGCACATGGTCCCATGCGTCGACCACTCTGGTGTGCATCCACCTGCACGTCATGCCGGTGGTCTCAAATTCTTTTTGGATAGGCCGAAAATCACTAAAACAACCTCGAATTTTGGGCAATTTTCTAAACAGTTTTGCGATCTATTTTCTGCTTCATTTTAGCCGGTTTTCTAGACAATTTTTGGTCAGTTTTTCGAGCCAAATCCACTACCTTGAAACTCTGATACCAATTTTCACGGAAGCTCGCAGGGATCATCAAAACGGTGATTTTCGGCTACTAAACTACCAATCCAAACGGCTCTAACTCACAACTAATATATTCACCTCGATTGTTCCTCAATCTCACTAACAAAATACTAGCTAACGGTTCTAACTCACAACCTATATATTCACCTCGATTGTTCCTCAATGTCACCGACAAAAGACTAGATAACGGTGATAATTTGTAGACACAAAGGCAAGAAGAAAACCAACGAAATACACAAAAGGGGTCAACAACACCAAAGGAAGTTATCGATTGTTCATCAAGAAGGCAGCCGATTTTTTTTGACGAAGAAGTAGCCACATTTTTCTTCTTTTTCATACAAATCACACACTTTACGGCTAGGGTAAAGACACCATATATATAGACTAGGTTAGTCTTAAATGGACCAAGATTCAAATCCATCCAATGTGTAATATATATGGACCGTAAGCAACATTAATTTTTTAATCTACTTTCAACGGTCCACGTTATTCTCTAGTCGAGCTTTTGAACTTGATTGTTGGTAATAATTTAATCTAACGTTTACATCATAGTCCGGGATTCATTTGGTATCAAAACTCAACATACAAGAGTTCTACTACATATTGGCATCAATTAGGGTGTAAATTTCATGTACAAGTTGGCCCAAAACACCCTAAGACTCCTACCAAATTAAACTTCATATGTTGTAATAGAGGACCTGCTCGAACGAATAGAACAATCACATTCTTTTCATACAGGTCTGCTCGAGCAGATAGAGTTTATGTTCTCTGCTGTTCAATGACCCCGCTCCAGCAAGCCATTTTCCTGCTCGAGCGAAGGGTGCGCTGCTTCCTTCTCTTCCTCTTCTGTCTTTCTTTTTTTTTTTTTAATTTATCTTTTGGTCTCCAGGGTTCAGCTCTTCATTTCCAGTTCCAATTTCACTTCAAAACATCCCGTTTCTTCTCGTCCTCTCTCCTTTTCCCCAATATACTTCACACTTTGGATTTTGTCCTAAAACACAAAAAAGAGCTGAAAAACAATACCAATCAACCCCGAAACATTAACAAAAGTCATTCTAAAAAGGCGGAGACAAGTGTAAAAGCTATGCTTATCATCTCTTTATTATTTTTCGCAAAAGAATAAAAATTTTCATTGTTGAGTTCTCTTCTTTTACATAAATCTACATTTAACAATCATAGTATACGAGACAAAAATCTCAACATAGTGATTTTATGCCGCTCAAAATGCGGCCCTGAATCTCATTTTGATAAAGTTAAAGATTAGACTGCGGTGACAGGTGTTAAAGCTCAGAGTTAGCACGTTCCTTTATTCTTAATTAATATATAATCATTTTATGGATTAATTAGTAGAATAATTAATGTGCACTAATTACATTAGTAAAGTTGAGTTTGTTCTTTCGGCCGAAAGGATAGAAGCTTTTTCAAGATGTTTGATTTGATAATCACGCGTTAATGATTCTTCATAAATGTATAATCCCCTCCATACAATGAAACTTTTTGATAAAGTTGACGACAAGTATTCGGGTTCGATACACGATAATGTATTTATTCTAAGACTCAATAGCATCAAAGTTTAATTCTCTTTGTTGATTGTACCATGGATCGAGAATAATCTGAAAATCGTACCATTATTTATCGAAACACTAAATATAATGCTCAAAACGGTAGTAATAAATCATAGAATCAATTGATTTACGATGTCACTATTTTCTAGTGAATGAAGAATTTGTCAAACTCAACCATTTACTCATTTTCGCTAAACTTCTATCATGGTAAAGAATTAGAGTATATTATTTGTACATAGTTGTGTACAATTGATGATGTAGAAAAGAAAGAGGAAAAAAGAGAGAATGAAGTCAGTTAATCTTATCCACATCATCAGTATGTACATAATTATGTACAAGTAGCATTACTTAAAGAACTAAATCAGACAATTATATTTCCTGTCGTCTATCTTTAGTAGGTAAGGTTTGACTCCTCTACTAAATTTTATATTTTATTTTTTGAATTTAATTTTGGAGTAAGAGTCCATGTCTAACAAGAATAATTTTTTCTTTTAATAAATAGACAAGTAAATTCAAAGGGCACTCAATTTTGATATCTTCAACTGAGAGTTTAATTCTTGTCATGGTGTAAGTAAAATATAATGCAAAATTAGCAATCAAAGAAACAAGTGTTCTTAGGACGTGTAGGTGAAGGATTAATTCGCTGTTATATTTTTGTCCTACTTCATTAATTTTATTTTTTTAACTGGCATAAGAAGTGAGAGTTTGACATGAACGTTTACCAATTTATATAAAAAATTGAAATAATTAATTTTGAAAGTTTTTTTTGTAGGGGTTTGTTAGATAAATAGTTAAGATTAATGTAATTACTTTTTTGTAAATTAGATTTGTTAAGGATTTATATTTTTACAAATACATGCTTGTACATTATTTTCCTACACCTTGGATGACAATAGAATGACATGGCTGGGAACAATTTTTGTTGTCTAGGATTGCTCATTGTCAATGGTATTTTTCTGTAAAAATTAATCTATGCCCATGTTTGGTATAACTTAAAAAAGTTATGAAAATAAAGTTAAAATTAATAATTAATTTTAATAACACATTTTATGAGATCCACAACTTTTAACAATTTTTCTACTACACACTTCATCAACTTTTATCAAAATCAAATAAAAATCTGATTTTTAATTGCAAACAAGAACTATATATAAATTAGATCTTTGTCCAATTATTTGCAGACAAACATTAATATAAATTCTCTTATTTCTTTAATTATATCTGTCAAAATGAATGTACTTAAAACTGAAATAATATTCAATTATCACGTGGATCAACGAAAATAACTGAAGAAGATATCTGAGATTTAATCCAGTATTCTTCAGAATTTCTATTGTCTTCTCCTTGGGCTTCTCCGAGGTTCTTAATGCACCATATATCTTGATCCCATGAAAATTTTCTCCAGTGCGGAATTGCCTCTCTTACGGGGTCCATTTGCCCTACTTCAGCCACCAAAACCCTGCAACCTTTATCATCTCTGGCCATATTATGAGCAGATGCACATAGAGATTTCATGAGATTGGAGCCATCCTTTCCTTCCATGTGCAGTCCATACAGAAAATAAAACCCGAAATTCTCGAAAATATTTGGTACTGATGGAAATTTTAGCCAGGGCATCAAGGCATCAATGACCCTACTTCCTAAACAGGCTGCATACTTTAAACCTGAAACACCCTTCACTTGTAACTTGTATACTTCTTTGGTGTTCCATATGCTAAGCATAGCAAAACTCGCCGGTAATTCCCCGGTTTTAGTGTTCCAATTTTTTAGGGATTTCTTTGTTAAGGCCATGAAAGTGCCTAAAGTGAGTTTGTTGTTCAAAACACAGTCGATGTCCTCAGGGAAGAACTCCGAGTGAGAAAATATTCGACGATATATTGATTCAGATAGTTGTGGAGAAACCCTAATTATTGCAATACCTGAGCCTAATGGCTTGTAGTGAAGATGAACAGGCTGCACCAATACTGTAGGGTTTCTGAATTTGACATAATTGCACTTTAGGGTGAAAAGATTTAGGGAAGGTTGATTGCTACCGTTTGTTGCCATGTATGCATAGTCAGCCCCATTTTGTCTACACCATTCTTCTAGTTGTTGAACTAATTTTGTTCCAATCCCAAGTCTCCTGCATGTAAAATCTAGATTAATAATTAAGCGATAATCTAATAAATATAATTGCATTAAAATAATCCATATACATTAGCATAATATTTTAGTATATGGATTTTAATCTTCCGCTAGGCAACAGAGATAAGTTTACTAGATTTTGGGGTCTTTGTTTATCTAAAATATTGTAGAGAATATGTTCAGAGAATAGAATTTCTTCTAAAACAATATTAAATAAGAATGATGAGATACATAATTATTACCAGTGTTTGTCGGAATTAATGGAAGGAATTTAACTATAGCGTGTCTAAATTTGAAGGAAATTATATGTTTGACCATGTCTTAAGATAGAATGTGATGAATAAAATGTTATTTTTTCCTCAAAATTTTGAACTTATCATTGAAAATAATAATGGAAATCATATATCTTATCTTCAACTGTCAATCTCCATTGATAGTACTTGTCAAGTATTAATGGAAAAACGCATATGTTATTATGCACATGTATTCGAAAGAGACGACTAATACTTGAGGAGCTTACCTGATAACGTAAGTCCTCCGGAAGGATCACCCGGAGAAAATCCTATATCTACCATTGTTGATATAACAAGGTCCTCCCCAAGGGAGATTCGGGCTTTTCCCTTTCTCACAGAGGACGTAAATGTAGAGAGAGAGAGAGAGAGAGAGAGAGAGAGACCTGTGTGTAGATGAAACTCTGAGTCCCATAACATAAGCCAGCTTTACATAGATTGGAAATTCATTTGAGCTTCTCTTTCCAATTGACACAGTTTTTATACAGCCCCTAATAGTCCCCACAATCTCCTTTCTACTTCCATATTCTGCTACCTGTTGATCATTTGTATTCATTACCCAAGATAAAACTTTTTAAAAATAAAGTGTATATATTTTGCATAGTCGCTGGTGAAAACATATATATTTTGGCAAAAAATTAATTTTAAAAAATAAATACTTATTTATATCTTTAATTCTATATGTTTGTGTAATGTGCATTAGTATGATTGACATGAATTATTGACTGCTTAATTTTACCAAGTAGAGTACAGCAAACAGCATGTACTTAAAGTGGTCGAAGAAAATGTATCAAGTGAACATGCAAACGTTTCCACTTAATTTAGGGTGAGACTGAAGTTTTTACCAGCATAACATGCGATGCAAAACTTCGAAGACGGCTAATCGGGTCACCCATGAGGTCGGTGACAAGTGCCGGTTTCCCACGCTGACCCACCTCGCACTGGCGCTCTAACTCCGCCACCGCCACCTTATCTCTTCCTTCATCATACTCTCGCACCACCACTAGTGGTGTCTCTACCCCCGGACTCGGCATATTATTCTCAGCTGCTATTTTGGATGACATTGTAGAGAAATTTTAATCTCTCTTGACAAGTTTAGTTCTTTAGGTTTCTAAAGTTGTGTGGGTTCTTAAACCTCCAAATCCATATCCTTATATATATATATAAATAGGCAATGGACTTGCTGACATGGCATCTATTTGCCTACCTAAACACCTTATGGGTATACTAAATTCATATTAAATGTATAAAGTTATATTCTAACTATCGATACCTTTATCGTTTACTCGAGTTTGAGACTGACTATGTAAGAAGAAAATCGTAAAAGTGCTCGACATATTGGTGCCCATTCTTGTTTTCTTGTAGAGTAAATTGGTAATTGATGAATAAAAACCAGATAGTTTACCAGTTATTGATCCAGAAGCTACGGATAATTTATATTGGGATTGTCTTCTTGTGCGATTATGGCTGTGGCGGCGAATATGGAACCTTGTATAAATAACTTGTTTGCACTTTCCTAGATATGGCTTTTACACATATATACTATCCCAGAATAATCATGCCCTATGGTCCATCACCTTATTTCATTCTTACAATAACTAAATACTTTCACTATCCCTACCCCATCTTTGATCCTTTTCTTTAAATTCTATTTTAATTTATTGAGTCTTATTTTATTTTGATAAGAAAGTATTTCAATTCAGTTTAATAGAACACGAGTCTTAAAAATTCGATAAGAAAAGAAAGCGATTTTAGTTCAATATGGAAAAACGTAAAAGTGTACTTTTAATTCATTTTAGTAGAACGTGAGCATCCAAAATTCAATACGATAAAAAAGCTGTTTTAATTCAGTTTGGTAGAATGTAAATATTCTCTAAAACTCGATGTTGTACCTAAGCCATATGCTTAGCAAGTCACCTCCAAATTGGTTTCGTACTTAAAAAAAGTATCTATAGCTTTAAAAGGAAAAGTTTTTCTCATTTGCCTCCTAAATTGATGGATGAATTATAAACACGTAAACTTTCAATCATTATATGTGTACGTATCTTAGATTTCAAGAAAATCGAAGATGAATTAAGGATGTTATTCTGACTTAGAAGTCCATGCGTGAACATTGATAGGCGAAGGGGATTATTTTTCAAATACTTTCATGAATAAACTTGTGAGAGCTTAGTTGATAGCTCATTAAATGAAAAAAAAAAAAAATCCCTAAAGAAGGCTAGTGTAAGCAAGTGTTTGCATTAATACATATAAAACTAATATATTCCAATCCTATTGTTTTATAATTCGCCAAAGGAAGTAATTAAGATGGCGTGCTTAGCTCCACTCCCCATTGCAGAAAAGGATTTTTAAGTATTAAATAAGTGATTAAGATCAATTATTAGGGGGGTTTTGGTGAGAGTGATGCGTAAGAACATGTTCATTGGTTAACATGTGGAAGAATTTTTATGATTGCATGGTGATGATCACATGATCTTGATTAATTTATTTAGAGATGCCTTTGTTAAAAGAATGGTCATGACACAAAAAGAGGGCAGGTGTTGTATGGCTAAGAATTTTAAGACCACCTTTTTAGCAAATTCAAAATTATTGCTAATCTGTCTAATTGTTTTTTTATGGTTCTTGAAGTGAGTTTGACCTTTGAAAGGTAAAGATGACGAAGTCACAAATTTATAAGGGTTCCATTCACAAGATAAAACCCTTTTTATTGTATGGATAATTTATGAGTTTTTGTTTAATATATATGTTGATTAGATATAAAACTTGAAAAATAGTAAAATATATATATAATGTGTTTTATTACAAGTGACAAATACACATAAGTTAAATATAGCAAAAATGGGCATATCAAGATCCATGTATATTTATCCTAGAATACACGTACAATTAGAAATAAATATACATATACAAATGAGAAGAGATATGTTGAACCATGGTTATAAAATCCGGCCCAGCCTAGCAAGGTAGATCGAAAAATCGTTGACCCGTGCCCTTGACCGGGCCAATGTACCGTCAAAATCAAGTTTTGACCAAGTTAACCAGCAGTTTAATTGACAATTGATTGTATTTTGAAATCATCTTTCAAAATTTTTAGGTCCAAGAGAATCGAACTTTGGATTTCCAAAGAAAATAATGGACCACTGAAATACAAAGTGTTAATATTATTTATGTGCAATAACTTATATATATCTAATGAATCATTTATAAGTTTTCTAAAAAAATAAAAAATTAAAAAAAAGCTCTGATATAACATTTTAAAGTTATATATACACACGTTTTCGACCGTGCTATGCACGGGTTGTGTTTTT
>CAIGRO010103237.1:0-17540 GCA_903798355.1 Fraxinus baroniana | reverse complement strand
GATAATGATCATTCATTATCTTATTATTATTATAGGGGTTATGGTCCCCAATGGTGAGTGTGGTTCTTCATTTTCTCTGTATCCCCATCAACAGAGAGAAATCAAGAAAGAATGTTACAAATCACTTTAGAAAATCTAACCCATTCAGGAAAAGAGTCAGAGATCTATGGATCAAGGTATGTTTATGCTTCCGCTATTTTCATTCTCATTGATTTCAACATGGATGGTTATATTAGAATTAGGATTTGATTAATGTTTTGGATCGATAATCCTCTTCTGTTTGCTATCATAGGGCAGTTCCATTTTTTGCCATTAATTTTTAGATTGATTTCATTTTAGTCACTGAATTTTAAGGTGAATTTCATCTAGAGTTTTTGGACCTACTTTAGTGAAATCTTAATTGGGTTACTAATATTTAATTTATCTCATTTCATTACTCGGTCATATTCAATCATCCGTAGTCCCCTATCTAACGCATATTGTTTAGTTGACAATTGAAACTTGAAACGTAACGGATTGTAACAGTTGTGTGACAGTCTATCAATGAAAATGATAAAATAAAGATTATGACGATATCTTTAGATTAAAAAGTTAACATGCGGTTTTTAAAATATCGATTAGGTCGTAGTTGTATTATGGCTCAATTTCTTTAATTTTGGAATGAGGGGCATGAGACAGACAACAGGCCATGTTAGACCACCTAATTTGACGCCACTACCGCAAATTGTATTAATCCTTGAACTTTATACTCTATTTCTTTGGAGGAAAATGCAATTGTCCACCCATACTGGATTTTGTCAAGGTGGGTAGAAATCAACGAGTTAACGGATTTTTATGTTACGTCCCACTTTTCAATAGAAATAAACTCATTTCCTAAACTGATATGAAGATAACATTTTTAAGAGTAGTCAAATTCCTTATAAATTGGTCTATGTTTTCATCTTTAAAAATTTTGGGATTTATCCTTTAATATGCACTTGCAAGATGGTGATTCGTTTGTTGGAGCTAAGACTTGAAGTTTCATCCTAAAAGGTCAACCTTTTTAGGAGGAGGAGCACACTCCGTTATAAATTGATATATGTTTTCATGGGAAGATCATCCAATCTTAAGAGAGCTAAGCACAAAATGGTTCACGAAGAAGTTCATATTATTTGTTTACATTGTACAAACTCAAATTGGATGCTACTAACAATATGAACTTCGTTCATCCACTCCATTTGACACCCAATGCATGGAGTGGGGTGGTTTGAAAATGCAAAAGACATGCTTCTTCTGGCATTATATCAGCTCCTCTACTTTCGACCCACAAATCATGTCCTTTAATTTTTCAATTAATTATTCGTCCATGAAACCCGCATTCATATTCATTCTCCTTGTTTCTTTCATCGCAACATGGAAGCTCATCTCGGTAGAAGCAAAGGTCTTTGTGGTTTTGATGGAGGATGACCCTGTTGTCATGATGTCACTTAGGTCTCTTAATTAATAATAACATATGTTTTTTTTTTTTTTTTAATAGGAAATTTTGCTTCAATTGCTGACCAATTCATTGTTTGGATTAGGAATGAAGAAATTGTTGCAATCTACAAGGAAAGAATGACAAGAGAGCATGATATTTTCCTAGAATCGCTCCTAGAGAAAGGGTCATACATCAAGCTGTATAGCTACACTCATTTGTTGAATGGCTTTGCAATTTATGCGACAGACAAGAAGGTAATTTTTTTATCAAGATGCTGTGCTATTTTTACTGTCCTATCATTTCAGACAGAAAAACATTAACCATGTAGTTTTCAGCAGGTGCTTCGTGTGCTGGAAAGTGCGGAAAAAGTTAGATTGATCCACGAAGATATAAAATTGCAGAAACTTACAACACATACGCCTGAACTTTTAGGAATTACTACTGGTGTTTGGCCTTCATTAGGTGGATCTATGCTTGCAGGCGAAGGAGTGGTTATCGGCCTCATAGACACAGGAATCAATCCTTTCCATCCAAGCTTTACAAATGAAGGTTTCAAGGGGCCTGCAAATTCATTTACCAAAACCAAGTTTAAAGGAAAATGTTTGACTGGTGAGCAATTTCCTCCATCAGCGTGCAATGGCAAGATAGTTGGAGCACAGTACTTCGCAAGAGCTGCAATTGCTGCCGGAGAATTTAATTCCACTCGCGACTTTGCTTCTCCCTTCGACGCTGATGGTCATGGAAGGCATGTATCATTTTGATTAGTGATAATTTATTTTTTTGGAATCTTAATGCATTGAAGTTGGTGTAATTTAACAGCCATACAGCTTCAACAGCAGCGGGAAACCATGGTATTCCGGTGATAGTTAACAACTTCAACTATGGATTTGCAAGCGGCATGGCACCAGGAGCGCAGTAATAAACTGATTTCTTTCTTATCTTTCCTAAATAGTACTTTACTCTTTGTAGATACATCATACGGACATTTGTTTTCATATCTTCAAGTTTGATCGCAATCAGAAAGCTGCATATCTTAATGAATTGAATTGTGATACACTATATTGGCATTGCAGGATTGCTGTGTATAAAGCTGTGTATCCTTTTGGAGGTCACATGTCGGACGTTGTGGCAGCAGTTGATCAGGTTTATTCGTTGTACTCAATTATATCAGTAGTTTATTAGGGAAAATAGAGTGAATTAACTTATCTGAAGTTTTTGTTTATTCAAAGGCGGTAGAAGATGGGGTTGATGTATTAAGCCTTTCTATAGGGCCAGCAAGAGTTCCGTCTGGCCCTTCTGCATTCTTAAACGTCCTGGAATTGGAACTTCTGTTTGCAACAAAAGCAGGTGTTCTGGTTGTTCAAGCTGCTGGAAATGGAGGACCTTCTTCTAGTTCAATTCTTTCTTTTAGTCCATGGATCACCAGTGTTGCAGCCTCCATAACTGATCGGAGATACAATAATTCGATCAGATTGGGAGATGGCCAAAGCTTAATTGGAACCGGACTTGCACGTAAGTTTACTTACCACTTTCTTCAATTCAGAAACTACTTCCTAAAAATTCTGAAAATGTCTATTCTGCTGTATACTGAAGCTCCAACGGTTGGAGGAGTGTTTTTCCCGGTCGCAGCTGCTGCTGATGTTTGTCAAAGGAACATTACGGTAGGTCTTGTAGAGAGCTGCCAGAATGCAGATCCATTCATTCGGTCCTTAGTTCGTGGGAAGCTAATCATCTGCACGTATACCTTCGACTTTGAATCTGAGGCAGCTACTATTGCTACAGTTGCAGACACTATAAGAAAAACCGGGGCAGCTGGTTTCATACTAACCATGGATCCTGATATTGGCTCTGAGCAGATTAAGGGTGCCACAGTAACCTTACAAGTCCCGGGAATCATTCTAAACAATATGGAATCATCTTCTGTACCTCTCTTGACATATAAACAAAACATAATGACTTTTTTTTTTCCTTTAAAATTGTCAAGATAGATTTTATTTTGATGTAGGCTCTGTGGGAATATTACAATTCGAATACGATAAGGAGCAGAAGTGGAGTTGCTATTGGTTTTCGAGCAACGGCAAGGATTTTAGATGGCAGGGATGCCACTTATACTGGGCAGGCTCCAGTAGTGGCATCGTACTCATCAAGAGGTCCTGATGTTAACAATGCACTTTTAGAGACTGCAGATGTCCTCAAACCTACTATCATGGCTCCAGGCTCCTCGATATGGGCTGCCTGGAGTCCTAATAGTGATGGAGATCAATACATCAAAGGTAGGTGAAAATAATTCGACTCAGTATAGTCTTTATAAATTGAACTTTTTGGTTTACGAAATATCTTCTCCTTCCAGGGCAAAGTTTTGCATTATTGTCTGGAACTAGCATGGCTACCCCGCATGTAGCTGGTATTGCTGCACTGATAAAGCAAAAGCACCCCGACTGGAGCCCGGCAGCCATCACTTCAGCAATGATGACAACGGCCAATTTCACTGCTACTTCTGGGGCTCCGATTCTAGCCCAACAGAAAAACAAGTTATCTCCTGCCACCCCGTTTGACTTTGGAGCAGGTTCCATCAATCCTTCCAAAGCAATCGATCCAGGACTCATATTTGACGTTTATTTCAAACACTACGTACAATTTTTATGCACAGTTCCGGGGGTTGACGACATGTCCATGAGACGAGCAGTGGGAGTCGGGTGCCCATCTAAGAAAACAGAATGGTGTTCGGATTTGAACACAGCAAGTGTGACAGTTTCAAATTTGGTGGGATCAAGGAAGGTGACTAGAAGGGTGACTAATGTAGGTGAGTTGGACGAGAAGTACACAGTGCTTGTGAGAGAGCCTTTTGGAGTGAACATTACCGTGAAACCTCAATCTTTTAAGATCAGCGTCAATGCTTCGAGGCACATTACACTTTTCTTGGTCGCAACTCAGATGACTAATGCTTACACATTCGGTGAGGTGGTGTTCGAGGGGAATAACGATCATGTAGTTAGAGTTCCTATAGCCGTCTCGGTGAGCAGCACATTAGGTTTTTGATGCGAGTTCTTCCATGGTCAAGTTCTTAATTCTCTGCTATTAGTCTTTTATAATGCATTTGATTGCAGGCATATGAATTATTTCAACAATAGTTATCAATTTATCATAATCTTGTTCATAGCAATCTGTTCTTGTACAAGTTAGATTTAAGAGAAAGTTGCATACTTTCATACGAGTTCTTGAATAACTCGATGGATTTGTTTCGTCTGAATTTCCATTCTAGCGATGATCCCGTAATGTTGCAAACAATTTTGAGAAGAAACTCCTCTTTTTCTTCATCTGAAAATTAAAAAATTGTTCTTTTAAGGTAATCTGAAATTATACGATGTAGCTTATAATAGAGGACGCTTAAAGGGAATCTGCAAGTTACCTGGAGGCGTTTCACCACGGTTGTTATCTTTGTAATTGTGTTTTTATCCTTGTTTTTCTTCTTCATGTTCAATGTTTTTGAGGCTGTCATCTTTGTGAGAAAGCTCGGTAATAACAACTTCCAGTTTCCCAAACAAGTTGGACCATATGTTTTTCTTGTCTTTCTTCGAGCCGGAGTAATCTGAACTGCACGAGGTTGTATGATGTGCGAACTCGAATGTACTGGTGAGGACGCCCCTGATCGTGCAGATGTTCGCAGATCTCTAGCATAGTCGAGAAGCTCCGCTCTCCTATTATACCTTCTACCACCAGCAGCAAGATTAGCCTGGTGGAAGTGCTGCTGGTGGTGGTAATTACTCGAGGGCAACCTCCTCCTCGGCCTCTCTACGTAAACTGCCACCAATACAGCTCGCTCTCTGCAGCATGTTGCCTAACAAAATCAAAATCCCAAGAATCATTTTCTGATCAGAGTGCAAAAAAAGAGATGTAATGACAGAAAATTTCGAGGAAAAGACTCACCATTCTGGCCGGCCAGGGACAAAGGAGAAGAGGGCTGGGATCATTAATAAATACAAGAGTTTTGTTTTGCAAGCAGGCCTTAGGACAATGTCAAACAGGATTCATTGTTTGGATCGAAATCGTATCCTTATAATAAGGTTATGTGTTTTATATAAGACAACACAATATATGATAAGATACACAATAACATAAAGAAGTCAAAGATCATACTATATCAGTCCAATTGTGGCGTCTTTGTACATTCCCTCATTGATATGTGAGTTTCAACAT
The DNA here is from genome assembly GCA_903798355.1 of Fraxinus baroniana. Taxonomy (NCBI): domain Eukaryota; kingdom Viridiplantae; phylum Streptophyta; class Magnoliopsida; order Lamiales; family Oleaceae; genus Fraxinus; species Fraxinus baroniana. Next base: position 11,887 of record CAIGRO010103237.1, on the reverse strand, counting down.
CCTTAGTTCATGTCTTTATTACACCTTAACTATATATTTTCAGACAACTGTTTACCAGCAAGGTATTGATTGATTATTAAGGTTTTCTATTCTAACAGAGAATTTATCGAATTAATGTCATCTATAAACAGAAATTTGAGTCCCTCACTTTGGCATTTCAAAAATTATATATGGAAACTTAAAATTTGCAGATTTTGTTTCTATCTCTTCGCTCCGCAGGATTCAAAACTCTCACTCGGATATTCTACACAGCATAAACGTGATAAAATAGAGCCATAGAACTGTCATGACTATCAGATCTACTTCGTGAGCAAAGTGTGGGGTAGATGACTAAGTCTATTCATGGTTATACAAGACCTCGACCTGAACTTGATATTAGTACTTGTTTGGTTTTGCTTTTAAGTGCTTATAAGCTGTGAATCCTATAAAATGTGTGGACAACATTCTATGTCCAACTCCATAAGTTGGTGAGGTCAATGGACTCTTGTAATTAAGCAAAATGACGGCATAACATTCGAAAAGAAAATCAGAAACAAACAATCCCTAAACAATAAGCACTTGTCAATTACAGACTTACAGTTGGTGTGTTTTCAATTTTCAAACACCTATGCGAGCATCCAGCTAGAAACGTCAACACAGTGACATGACGACGACTAAATGTACAAGCATTATTTCTTCGTCTCCAAATACGGAGAAAACGAAATCATGCACGAACAAAAGTTTTACCATTTTGATGCAAGTGCAAAAAAATGATAATACATATAGGATAAGAAGAAAGTGACATAATAATCAACGGACACTACTCTAAAAAATCATCTAATCTCTTATTATCCTTGAACCGTTCTTCTTACATCCTCGAAGCTCCAATCTCTTCTCATCCCACTGCTCCTCACCAGCCTCGGCGTGGCGACCACGGTGTCAAAAGGCGTGGGTCCCCCACCATTCTTGGCATTGTTCGCAGGCCCGAGATTGGACCCACTTCTTATTTTGTCATAACTTGAGCTGGGTCCCAAATCTCCTGACCAGGTTCTCTCTACCCTCCCCAAACACAGGCTGAAATTTGATTTCTTCAAATTGAATTTATTACTATGTTCTATGTTCAAGTCTGTTCTTTGGCGTGGCAGGCAATTTAGACTCATTGTGTAATTTTGTAAGAAAAATTTCATGTGGTTGAAGTTTCAAAAAGTGCTCCAATAGATGGTTGAAAAGTTCGTAAATTTTCCTGCGTGGAGAATGTTTCGTTCCTTAATATTAGCCTTTATTTGTGCTTCTAATCCTACAAATCCTATACTGAAGGTCGACCATTAAGTTTGGTAGGTTCTTCATTATTTGGATCAAATGAAAACTAGTCAGTTAAATAGCAAGTATAAACAAACTGTGGCTCCTTTTTTTTTTTTTTTTACCGTCTTTCAACCACAAACTGCCACATACTTCCCGTATAAATTTTGTGAACCAAGTTTGTAAGTGTATCAAGGTTCAAAAACTTTTATACTGTCTTTTTCTATTGATTCTATTAAGTGGTCATTATGAAAATTAAATGCACTCAAATTTAATGAGCGTTTTTTTCTAATATATATATTACTTAATGTAGAAAATTAACTTAATTTTTATCAATTTTTTTTTTGGTGGTATATCTATTTAGTTATTATAATCAATTGGTTCAACTTCGATTTAACCTGATTCGATTATTTGACCCTTCACACTTTATCTTTTCCGATTTAATATTCAGTCAGTTTTGAAAACATAGAAATTTATATTTATGCCTTTGATAGCATTTATATTTGCAAAAAATCAAGGCATAGAAAAGAATTGAAAAAAAAAATTGATTTTTTTGAAGAATGTGGAGTTAAAAATATGAAAAGTCATAAGTTCACATATAAAATTATTTTATCGAGAAAACTTGTGATTGAAAATAAATTTAAGAAAATGAAAGCCAAACATGATTAAATGAAGAAAAAAAGAATGCATTGGAGTGAAGGAGAAAAAAAAAAGGTTTTGCTTGTTACAATCAAAGCGTGTACACATTTTGTACATTACATCCTTGAGAATGTTTGGCCAAGCTCAAATACTTAAATTATAGGTATAATTATTTTCAAATATATTTGGATATATTACTGTTTTGTTTTTATGTAAAAAAAGTTACTTAGTTAATTTTAATTTTACTATCAAATTAAGTAACTTGTATATTTTTTTATTTTAATCGATTTAAAAAATATATTAATTTTAAAACTTGCTTATGTAACTAAAGTAGATTTTTTAAACTTATGCTCTTAATAGCAACCGCAAACATGTAATTCGAATTAAAGTTCCCCCAAAAAATGTAATTAAAAGTGAAGCCAATTTGAGAAATCGTGTTTGTTACACTAGAATCACTACAAAAAACTGCAATTTCAGAGACGAAATTTTCCCTCGCTGATGGCTCTTAAATTCCGTAGGTAGCAACTTTTAGCAACGTAAACCTTTCATCAATAAAATCGTTATTGAAATCCTTGTCGCAAATTTACTAACAAATTTTTTTGGTCATCGGTAAATTAGCGACAAAAACATTCTTTGGTGTTCACCGACTGTTATTTTTGTAGCTAATTAGCAACGACAGTAGCCACAATTTTATCATCGCAAATTTCCTACGTACTAAGTGCATCAATAATTACAAACATGAAATTTTAAAAAAATGTGAAGTTAAATTTTAATATACAAACTAACAAACAATTTACATGAAACTGCAAACATATCCATTCAATTCCTTAATTTTAAAGTTCAAAACAATATAAAAATAAATAAATAAATATTACAAAAAATAGTTAGTCCAACAATTGAAGGCTCATTGTCTTCTGCAAACAAAATGAAATGAGGTACATCAACCGGAACTTCCATAGAAATGGCCGGAGAACCCACTCTCATCTGATGTAGAACCATCACCACCCGCACGTGAACTACTATCATGAGCTTTTTGTAATCTGCAATTAATTGGATTTTTACTTTTTTATTGAGTGAGACCCACCCTTTGTGAGTGTTGTGGCCCTGTACACCAACAATAATTCTCTCTTTTCAATGATATGCCTCAATCAAAAAGAAACTTAGTGTCTAAGCGGCACCCAAATAGTGGCGTTTGGACAACCCCGTCTCTGTCCAAGAATGTTTTGGTTCATATTTTGACCTCTTTAAGACCTCCTCTATTGAGACACCAATGCCAATGAAATTTGGTCACACTTCAATAGATACCACAAGCTTTGACCTTCAATCAGCAATAAATCCACCAAGAATTTTTATAAGTAAATCTCAACTACAGAAAAACAACAAGCACGTTGAAAAACCACAGGAAAGGTAATGCAAAAAACCCATCAGAAAAGTCGGTACCTTTAATCAAAGGACAATTTGAACTTCACTCGAGTACTTGTTTAAATCTAGTTCCATCTTTAAGATTTATGTTTATCTATAAATGACGTAAGTCATCAATAATAGCACAAACAATTTATAAATGTTTTATCCATATCTTCTATATATTAAAAGTGGCTATGAAACAGATTCATTCACAGACATTCACAAAAAATACTGTCGGTGGAATTCCATTATAAGTGCCAATTATGTAACCTTTGTTGACCATTGGCCATTTTTGTCTGTTCAAATTCCATTACATTCAGTTAAGAAAATCTATCAATTACATTCAGTGTACTGGTGCTAACATTTGAAAAGTGAGTGATACATTCTATTACTTTCAATGCATTGGTGGTAAGGTTTCAAGGTAGATTGAAAAGTGAATCTAACTTAATTTTTTGTTTATAGTACAAGTCTATCTATGTATTATATATGGTTTTTCATGTTTTTTCCAAAACGAAATTTCGCTTCAATTAGGACAGTTATACTTATGGAAGGAATTGATTTTTTCCTACATTAGGACGATATATAGTTACGACAGGAAGGTATTACGCTGCATCAGAATGATTATGGTTACGGCCGGGATGAAATTTTGCTGCATTAGGATGGTTACTGGGATGGCCGGAATAGAATTTCACGGCATTAGGACAGTTATAATTATGGCTCTCGGGCTTCAATTGGTTTTCATTTATTTTTTGCTTAATTATCAAGGTTTAATATGGATTATCAATTTTTGCTTTCAAAAGTTAAATTCACCAAAATTCTGTCACTCATCTCGTAGAAGTTCGTTTTTATTTTTTTTTCTCCGGTTTTGTATGTTCCCTTGAATAATATCAAGGAAATTTATAATGTAATTTCGATAGATTTATATGCTCTCCGATCTTTGAACGTGTCTTCACTAAAAATATTTGTTAATTCGAGATTTTATGTTCATCTTTTGTTACATGTTCAAGCAAACGGCGAAGATTAAATTTCTCATGTACATTATGCAATGCGTGTATGTAGGTTTCCCAACACGTACTTCCTAGTGGGATGCTGCAATGATGAAGTAACTCACATGCTCAAGGGCATAACTGCTATGACTGAATTTGAGATATATGAATCACTTCGCCATTGCAAGTACGTTTCTCTTGGGCGCTGTTCATTTTCTTACATATCGGGATACTTTCATTTTGAGTGTTTCCTTTTGTATTAAAAAATTGAATATGGCCTAATGCAATTTACCCGAGACTCGGATATTTACGTTAAATAGAATGTAACCCAAGCAACTCGATGGATCCTAACTTTATATTTTTTATACTGTGATTATGATATATTTGGCATGATTGGAATATTAAGGTTGGGTTTTCATTGGGATAGGCTTCAGATTCCTGGAGCCTGCTCTATTGTTTTAACGAAAGCCTATATCAAACACCTTTCATAAAACTATGACCTATGTTTAATACTCTTTTCTAAATATATCATGTGTAATTCTTTATCAATTACACAAACATTACATCATTAGTTCTTTAATTACCCAAAACAATTACATCTTCATTAATAAGAAATTTTTATTCCTAACCAACTAAATTAAATATGAATTAAGCAAACGTGCATTGCATGTTGCTTAAACCTAGCACTAGAATAAGCAAGAAAAATATTCTTATTTACATCAGGTTGTATCCCCATCAGAGTACTTCCACCTCCATAACTTCTTGTTGATGGAATTTAGAAAACCACCAGGTGGATTATCACAATTGTGAGAAATAATGATTAGTTACAAAATTGATTAAACCACTTATTGTAGGGTATCATGTCATCGATACTTAGCATAAGCTAAGCATCTCCTAAGTATTGTGTTTAGCTTCCACTAAGCGCTTAGTTGGCAAAAGTAGCTAATTTATTAGTTATCCATCAATTAAATTATATTAATAATTAATCAATAAATGCAAATAATTAAATTAACAACAAATCATTACAATTAGAGACCCACTTTCGTAGTTGCTATTTATCATTAATACAGGGCAACAATAAGATTGATCATGTAAATTCGTTAGCTTAATCACGAAGAATCAACAAATAAAAAAAAAATACACACACACACCAATGTGTGTGTGTGTGTATATATATATATCAACTTAACAAAGTCAGCATGACAAATCTTAGCCGAAGTCATGTGGTAAAGCAAATTCAAGGTTAATTTAAATAACCCATGTGGAATATGCCGTAAGTGGTCATCCACCATTATGATACCATCCCCTTCATTTATAACATCCAAATTACATATAATGCTTTCGTGATAGTGCTATCGAGATGTCAAAAACAATAGATTCACAGATATGTAACATGTCATTATCGGCTTTATTTACTGTAGACAGACAAGAAAAAAAAAGATTGAAAAAGAAGTAACTTTACACCAAAAAAAATAGATATGCAAAAAGATTTACTTTTCTTATTGTTGACGGAGAGGAAATAGATTGTTCAATCAGCAAATAAAATACAATAGGAGAGGTTGCAAGATGCAATGGTCCTCCACTTAGAGAAAGTAAAACGTAGAAGTGCATTAAACTTGTCCACATTCTTGTTTGAATTCGTCACTTGATTACTTGATTCATCCATTTTTCTTGCCATGCATTAGTGATAATTAGCAACTACGAAATAAGTCTAAGATTTAAAGTTGTGAGATTTGAATCAATGTACTCTTTAGTAAATTATCACAAATATTCAGATTCAATAACCATTGAATAACTTATATGATAGTTGCAAAAACTAAACCATGGGGAACTTCATCATTTAGACCCATAGGATCTTAAAAATAACAATAATATCATTTATAATGAAAATAAAGAGTACCGCTATTTATATCCACAGTTTTTATATATTCATTACACTCTATATCCATCCATATTAAAAAAATTTAAAATATATAAATTATTTTCGTCCACGTCAGATTTCAATATTATCTTTATTAAATTCGTTCATTTAAACATTATAGATCCACACAAAAATGATATATATTCTTTACACTCGAAATATATCTCTAATACAATTTAAAGTTTTAAAAAATTACTATATTCATCAAATCACTATCAACATCTAATTACTTTTCTTTTTTTATATTGTCGTGTTGTGCTGTAATATTTAGCTGCAAATGTTAGCGAATCTCTTTTCTTGAATATATTGGATTATCTCAAGAGTATACTGTTCGCGCAACCAAACAAATGGCTCCTCAAATAATGTTAATTAATTTTTTTTGGCTTATAAGCTAATAATTTTGGTTGTTTGTGTTTTGGTTGGTAATTTTAAGTTTGTTTCCTTTTGTAATGTAAGAATATTTGGACAGGTGTTGGAACTTATTTTGAATTTCTCGTGTACTTTCATTATCAAACTAATCGTTAAAACAAAGCATAAAAAATAAGATTCCATTTTTCATATCATGAAAGAATTATAACTAAGATAATATGTTGATTTTTTTTTTATAATTTCAGTTGAAGAGGGGTATTTAATGATTAGTAAGGTTTTATGATTTTAGTTAAAGATGATATTTTATCCTTATTAGAATTCTAGTTAAATACAAACTCTAAAAGGATATAAAAAGTTCAAAAGAATTTAGTTAAATAAAAATTAATGGATGAATTTAGAACGATATATTTTTATTTAATTTATTCTCTCTATTTAGGTAAGTTTATATATAAAAAAAATATATAATAAAATTATTTTTTAAAAGCAGATATATATAGCGGTACCCATAATAAATCCTGCCAAATGATATGTTAAAATTAAAAAATATCTTTCAAATAATTTTGAACAATGTCGTTTATCATGTTGGGCTACGAAGTCCACATCCATGACAAACTCTACTCATTGCTTTCTCTTTTGATTTTTTAAATCTTTTTTCGCACCCCTTTGCTCTTGCTTGTGGTGGTTCGTTGATGCTTAAGTGCTCTTCAATACTTGTTTGCCGCATGAAAGCGTGTTCAATACAATTACCGATGTTAAGGTCCTTTATTTTATTGTGAATATCCTCTAGCCCATTGATCATGAGATTAGCTCATTCCTCAATGAGAGATGCATCATCAACCACAATAAAGACAATTGAGATAGTTTAGAATGCTCTAACACCAATTATTGATTTGAATTGTCATCTATTTCCTCATTATTCTTGTCCCAAACTTGACAAAACTTTACACTTTTGGTCCACCTTTGAAGAATGTATTAAGTTGGCAATTGCAATATCTGTTTGATCATAAAATACTATCACGCGTTTTCAATAAAGTGATTTATGCCGTAAGTGTACGATATCAAGTTTTGTAATATAGTAGTAGAGTCAAAGTGTCGAATCCACAGAAATTATAATTTAATTCCTATTAAGCACTATAATTATTTCAGCTTTTACTTTATCTAGAAAAATCAAATCTCAAGTCAATGTTTTTATCCTAAAATAATATGAATGTGTACCGTTTCAATAGGAGAATATCAATGCGAGAAAGCCTGTGGAATGATTTCACCTCACTATCAACAATGTTTTTCGACTTTTATAGTTACTTCTATCGATTTTTTTTTAAATTCATAGCAAGAATCTTAGGTTAAATTCTATTTCCTCTCTCGAGTGCTAAATAGAACGTATTTCTGTATTTTAATTTCAATATCTCTATTTCGAATTAACGCTATAGAAATTATGTGCGTAGGATTCTTAAATGAGGTAAGCCTCAAAGGAATTATATTTTCTCTTGAAATCTATAATTTCCTAAGTTATGTTATTTTTAGATCACACCTAAGTTTTTCTCTCTCGAGTACCGAAATTTAAAACATCAAATCATTTAAATATTGATCAGGTAATTAAAAATATTGTGCAAGAATTAACAAAAAAATCAAATGAATTAATTATATTATAATCCAAACATGTCTCAAATTTAGTTACATCAAACCCTAGATATTAAAATTAGTTCATGACTACTAGAAACAACATATTAAATTCTAAAATAAAGAACATGGAAAAGAAAAGAATAAAAAAAATTGTTTTGTCAAATGAATTCTTCTCTAGTACGTTATTATTTTTGCTCTTGATTATTGCTTATTTTTCTTGCCTCCTAAGCCCTTTTTCTCCCCCTATTTCTGTCTTCAATGATGTATTTATAGTCTCTTAGGGTATCAAGACGGATTAAAGTTGAACCGGGCCGAAAAATAAAGAAAATCGTGTTTTCTTTTTACCCTGGAAGCGGCGCCGCCAGCCTCGTCGAATTGGCTGCTAGCGCCCACTAGCTGGCGCCATAGCGACAACAATTCTGCTGTTTTTTTCTTCTACGCTGGGCACCGCAACGCCCAGCTTCCTTTAGCTTTCTTTTGTTTGGCCTCCATTTTCTCCTCTTCTCCACTTCATTTTTCTTCTTCTATCACCTCCTCTTCAAGCCCACTTTTTCGATTACACGTGGCTCCATCCCAAGCTCCAAAATACCTAATTTTTTCTGATATATCTAAACTACGAAACAACATGAACAAACACATCAAAACGCTCATAAGTGCTCAAGAACAAGCTGAAAATTATCTTTTGAAAGTATTAGTTGTAATGAATGATTTACGCTCATAAAATACGCTGTACATGGAATTCCTTCACATTCAAATTGTTGACAACTACAATGTACAATATCTAAACACTTATAATAAATAAGTTTTTCGAGATCTTGATTTAGAAGAAAACATCTTGATTTAGAAGATAACATCAACTCGTTCAATAGTTTAAGTCACTTGCTTCATCTTCACATGATGTACTTATAATGTATGCTTGACTCTCAAAAATCTCATCTTGAAAAGTTTGAAACACTTTATTGTATAAATCTTAGACATTTGTGCCTCCATTGGCCATGTTGATTTCAATTGTGGCTCTTTATTAATATTACAGTGGTTAGTCATTAACTCTTGATACCTTTGGTGTTCAAGTGCTCTATTCAAGCGTAAAATAAAATCTAACGTATTGTTTAAGAAATGAATGAGAACTTTCTACTCTTTGACTGCTCAACATTTCTGCTGCAAAAATATGTTTAACAAACGCAGGGACTCATCTAGCACGCATCTCATATATTTGGCTAACTCAAGAATTATATATCAAGTTAGTAGACCGCAACATATCTTTCCAACTTGTTTCAAACTCTTCACTAGTCTCGGAATGTAAAATAATGTTCCTCATCAAATGGTAGTTGTCCCGATATATTATTGTATTCAGCTTTTCCGAAAACTTATCTTGAATATGCCATATGCAATAATGATGAAAAGTATTTGGAAGAACTGCGGCAATTGCTCTTGTCATTGTAGGATCTTCGTTTGTTATGATCATTTGGGGTGTACCCTTAGGCATAGCATTCAACCAACACTTAAATAACCAAACAAATGGCTCTACCGTTTCATCACTTGAAAAAGCACATCCAAATATTATTGTGGCCATGATGATTGACTCCGATCAATGGAGCAAAAATCATTGCATATCTATTTGTGTTATATATAGTATAAAAAATAACTACATCACTGAAAAAGTTATATGCTCATCGCAAGTAAGAATCAACCGAAAACACCTAATCAATCATTCTTAATTATCTCTATCATATTTAAAGTAAGAAACTGGAAATTTTTTTTCTTTTAAAAAATTCAATCAAGCATCAATTTCCTTCATTTCTTCTCTCAAATCTCTTTCATAGTTTCCGATATCTCTCTCGATATAAAACAGGTCCAATCCATGATAAATAAGGTTACACACGTAACCTACAAAATAAAAACAATTTAATTATTTATTGTTTCCACGTTAAATTGATGTATTTATAAGAAAATATTGATTATCTAAATACATTAAATAATATAACCAAACAGAAGATCCAGCAAATCTGTGAACACCTTAATAAAATAAAATAAAAAAGACAAATCACAAACTATATGTCATTTGTGAACATGACATATAGTTTACCTGTCGCAATAAAATCAATCACCTAATTCTTTATTGGAAATTAAAATTCGAAGATTGCATTAATTGAGACGAGACCAGATTCCAGCAACAAAATGCAGAAGATTAACAGTTTGATTTTCAAAATGCAGAAGATGAAGATTAACAGTTTGATTTTCATGAGGATTTACAGTTTTGATTTCAAAATCGACGCAGCCACAAAATGCAGAAGAATTAACAGTTTGATTTCAATAATATAGACCGGCGAAACCGAGGATAGCATGGAAGCTTCTGAGATACTACATTAATTTACTATGATATAAAACAACAATGTAAGACAAGCTATAGAATTTACACCCACCATTTTGTTATATAAAAGGGATGAATAGAGTATTTAAAAAAAAAAAAATTGAAATTGTAATAGTGATAGATTTAGGGTGCCGTAGGTATATAAAAATGATGTGGATATATAGAGTTTAAATGACTGAATTTAATAAGGACAGTATTGGAAGAAGTTTTAATATGGATAGATATATAAAAATTGTGGATGTACTATCTCTATTTTTTATAGGGAATATATGATTTTTTTTTTTCCCAATTTAATATTATAAATTATTTGACTAGTAATGTAAATAATAATGAGTGTGACGTCAAGAATAAAATATCAAAAATCTCTTTTAGTGGTTTTATTTATTCTTAATTATTTCAATTTGTTTTGTCATTATAATATATCTTTTTCATTTTGTATATTAATTCTTGGGAATTTGATGCAATTATTAAATTATTTAAAATATCAGGTAAATTACAAACAAAATATCAACAACTGTAATGCATTTGACCTCTTGATCCACTTAATTAACTTCATAAATTTAAAAAGTTGCTTAAAAGTATAACAAACAATCAAAGGTGGGTCATATGAATAATAAATTATAATTAATTGATAGATAAACAAATTTTTCACATGGAGAGCATGTCATTAGTTTCTCCTTCACTATCATGTGTATCTCATTAGTAAACAAATAATGTTGTTTAGAGTATGTTTGGTAGAGATTAAAATCGGATTAAAATTAAAAAATTAGTCGTCATTATTGACTTTTATTAGATGAGTAGGACTCAATAACGGCTATATTTTTAATTTTAATTGGATTAAAATTGATACCAAACAAGCTCTTAATAAAAAATAATAAAGAGCCAAATTCTTTCAATATATATATATATTTTTTAAAAAAAAGGGGCCAATAATGCGCTCATTACTTTAGCTTTATCCAATTTTCTTGGAATGCTAAGACGATCTATAATGTAACTCGAATTTGGACAATTCAATTCAAGTTTACATCTCTACTAAGATATCTCGAGTCATCTAATCTCTCATTTCAGAAAACTTAAACATGTTACACATTTGATATGACATAATCTTTCGATTTCTAATATCTCAAATTCATCGTGTTGTGTCTCAAATAGAAAATTACCTTACTTTCTATGCCAATTAAGGTTCTCTCTCTCTCTCTCTCTCTCTCTCTCTCTCTCTCTCTCTCGCACGCACGCATGCATGCACAGAGACACTTGTAATGCCATTTCCTTTGTGTGTGTGTGTGTATGTGTTTT
>CAIGRO010103236.1:0-10544 GCA_903798355.1 Fraxinus baroniana | reverse complement strand
AAGTATACATTTCTCGTGGGATCGACAATCTGGACTCAAAAGGTCCAATTTATTACTTGTATGCGACCCGTGCATTTGCGGCATATTTTCAGCGAACAGTATGTTTTACCATTATTGAACTATCGCTCTTGATAAATGAAATGTTAAAGCGTCGAGAAACAGGTACCAAATGTTGAGAACTATAATTCAAATGTTAAGAACTTTATTAAATGTACAAAATATTTATGTTCGGAACGAAACCTCATTCTAGACAAATGAAGTCCCAAGTGTTGAGATAAATATGGATCAAATGTCGATAACAACTTTTCAAATGTCAAGAATGTTATAAAATATCAAAAACAAATGAAAACCAAATAACGGATGGAAATCTATCTGCACACAAACAGAAATATGTTTGCGTTCGGCAAACATTTTCCTGCGCAGTACAAGTTCTATTTTTTTTGTAATTCTTGAATTCTTCAGTCTTCTTGGTCTTCAATATTCAATCAATTTACAAGATTCAACCATTACAAAAACTGAAATTTACATGAATCCTCCGTATGCTCACAATTTTGAATTTAATTGAAAAAAAAATTAAATCAAGATGATAAATTCTTAATCCACCTGGCTTGTTACAACCTCGATATTGGATCATGGTTTAAAATAACTCAATCATTCCATCAACGCATAATAAATTAGAATATGATTTTTTATTTCTTTTTTCTTATTTTTGTCAATTATCATTTATTTTTATTGTAAGGAAAATAGTACTTTTTCATTTACTCATGTAATCACGGTATTCCTCCGCCACAAGTAAGGATATATTAATAAGATTTCAGAGGTACCGTCCACATTTAATAATAATAATAATAATAATAATAATAATAATAACAATAAATTATTCATAGATATCGCTCGATTAGAACATGCAAGGCCGATTAAGAAATAACAAGCACGTGAACGTTCTAAATTGATCTCACAACGGAATTAAAAAAAGAGTAAGGACAAACTGTTATCATTAATTAACAATCTTATTAGGTGTATACCAACTATAGTAGTGCATTAAGGTGACAAGTACAAGTTCTCAAAGTTATTTAATAAGGTTATCACACAATATTAGAGGAACACACTACAATGAATATAATTTTTTTTTTTTTAATGTTTCAATAATCACAACAAATATTGACTAATTGTTTAGATTATCTAATCCATTTAAATTTAAATATATAACTATTAAACACAATTTATCGTAATAAAAAAAGATTTAAAAATATCTTCTACCGAAAATTGTGAAAAGTTTGAGCAATTCACAAATTTGGATGAAATTAAAATCCTCAAAATGAAATTAAATGATTTTCCTATGAATTGTAAGCGTATAATTCTTTGTTAGTGTAAATGGATTTTCTACTTCATTTTCTTCCCCTTCCCAAAATAATTGGTTAGCAAATAATGCAAGCAAATGAACTCATTAGGTAATAATTATCACTATTACAGCTTCTCGTGGAATCACTTGTTAGCCTCAAAATTTGCGATGCAATGCAAAATTACATTTTTTTTTTCCTATTAAGGGTAAAATAGACATTTTAGTACCAAATTTGACCATTTTTGCAAGACTTATCAAAATTAGACACTTTACAATTGACAAACATAGAATTAAACATTTTTTTTTTTAAAATTCCCCTATAATAATTAACGATGGTCATCCAAATTTATGCTGACATCACCATATTATCAAGCCAACTTTGTCATGTAGACACCCCAATAATAGAAATTTATGCTTGTGTTCATGTATAGCATGGAACCAACCACGTCCCAAGTTTCGTGAACTCATATCATTTTACGTACGAATGAAGTTACATTGTTTCCTTAAATGAGAAAAGCACATCACAACGACTACCGCTTCTCTACTTCAAAACACAGAGATTATCATAAACCAGAAGAAAAAATGATGAGCAATGCTATTCATCCCCACTGGAGATGCATCCCCAGTCTATGTGGCGTTAATGTGACATTAAATGACAGGTGAAATTAAATAAGTCATTTAATTTCACCTATCATTTAACCAATCATTTAATGCCACACATAGTGGGGGATGCATCCCCACTGGGGATGAATATCATTTCTCAAAAATGATATTAATTACATTTTCAATTACCAATTGGAACAGAAAAATAGCAATCAGGATTAGAGCCAGATAACAGTTTTTACCGTACAAGTGTTCCAGTAAGTATATTTTTAAGCACTGTACCTATTTTATCGATCAACAAGCAGGATTGGTGCGTCCTGTGCACTGTGCAACAGAAGTATCCTTTTGCAAAATTACTGAGGTTTTAGTAGCACTTTCCGGCAATTTAGGTCGTAATAGTGGTCTTCTTAAGAACCTGAGTGGCCACTTTTTAGGCTTTATTTGCCCGAGCAATTTCATTTGTTCCTTTCTAAACTTTCGATTAGCATACCATTTTCCTCCACGCCAACCCAAGCCATACCTGAAAATTTAGCATCGTAGAAGAGGAAGAGGAAGAGGTATCAGGAAGATTCAACAATTGAAACCAATACTTTTAAACAGTGGTCTTGTCGTACTTGTTTTTGGATTTAAAGATGAGAACACAGTTAACATATTGGGTATATACTACTGAACTGCGAAAAGAACTTTCCAAGTGTATGTTTCTACGAAGTATTGAATTGGACCAAGACTGTATAACGAACAATACTATATTCTTTCCATTTTTTAGTACTATCCAGTGTATCCTATCGTCCCTACCAAACATGCTATAAAAATCTAAATAAGGGTCATTATTCTACATCAGCTACATTACACAATAAGAAATAAGAATTATATTGAAGCAACTCATCAAGCTAACTAAGAATTTCAATACTCAGTCTTCGAAATGCATCATAATTGTTTCTCTTTCTTTTATTCACTCCCTCCTGATTCAAGCAAGGATCTCAATCTAGGGGATTAAAAAATTTATGACATTCTAAGTTTATCAATACAAAAGATCATAGACAATTTCCCATTGGCCCCAAGTTTGAGGAGCAGTTTAGGAGCTCACCATAAGAAATAGTAACCAAGACTATAATTTCCTGAACCCTAGTTGAAATTTTTTAAGACTATTGTTCTCTCTCTATATTTCTGCGCATTCAAGAATTTTATTTGGGCCTAATCTATCCCATAAAACATTCTAAACTTAGTGAAATCTTGATCACTGAAATAATACCAAAAACAGAAAACTAGGTCTTGAAGGCTGAAATAAATATTGAAATGTAGCTAAATTTTTTTTAACTGACCCTATAATTAAAGTCGTTCCAGCAGTTGCAACGCAAGCAGGAAAACTGACGGTATTGGCAACAAGCCTTTTAAATTCAGGGTCTTCAATTTGATAATTGCTTTTCATCTGTCACAAAACAAAACAAAAATCACGTCTTAGAGGTACACAAGTGGCCAAAAGGAGAAAACTAATACGACATAGTTGCAAAGAGTCTAGCAGCATTAGATCTGCCCCGAGATCTAATGTTGGAAATCAATTTTGAAATTTTCCATGAGTTTATTTGGTATTTGTGCTCTTTACATTAGGATGCTCTCTAAAATTTTCTGCTGTTTGAAGTCAAATAGGTTGTCCTGTAGAAGTTAATGCTACAGCTATGCTCTCTAGAATTTTATGTTGCATCTATACATGTTTACATTGTGAAGGTGACTAAAGGAGAAACAGGAAAATGGATTCTACAGCTTCTCAACTAGAGAAGTAAATTTCTCTCTCTGCATATAGTCACATACTTTTTGTTGCAACTGTCAACATCTATCGATGGTGGATAAAATAGGAATTAGCATGTGCTTACAGCTTTCTCAATTGTTTCAAGCTTTTGCTCAACTCTTGATTCATGAAGGTGACGTATAGTATAACCTGCATCACCGTGACTTGTGAAATAGAGCACAGGTATTCACCAAATAATTAATAAGCAATACATAGCATGAAGTGCAGCAACCTTACTGAGCCCCTCATCTACAAAGAAAAAGGACAATATTGGCTATTGGGTCGCTAGAAGACTGGCGTGGGGCATTATGCATATATATATATATATATATATAGTAATATGTACATTAGTGAAAATGCAAAAATAATGAAGATGACAATAAAATCTCCTTGGGAATTCCACTTAGTCGCATTCTCTTTTTCTTCACAAAATGGTAACAGGAAGTCGGAAAATATAATGTGCACTTGGGAGAACAATCACGCAATTCCTGGACAAAATCAAACTGTTTGGAAACCAAAGAAGCTTAAGAAATACCCTCAACAAGTTTAAAATCACTTTCTAAGTAAATAACCAGTTCTGCAAGGAAAGATACATATGATAACATTTAAGCTGATATTACGTAAGCCAAAAATTATGGCTACTATTTTTTGTTTACACTTGTTTATGTAGTTAAACGAACAGATATGATATGTGAAAGACATGATCTTGGATATAACATATCGATCTAAATTATAGAGTTCACAAAATTTGATTTTATTTACAGTCCCATTAAGAACAAAGAAGTGTCTGGCCATGGTCAAAATAATATTAAAGCATATATCATAATCTCTTCATGAGCAATGAATTTTAACTAAATTTTTGAAGCACAAAGAATGGTCAAAATATGCAGGATCCACTCTTGATATTCTACATGTGCCAACATTGCACTAGGGATTCGAAATCCACTACGTATCTAACCAGGGAGTGTGGTAGAGCTGCAACCATAGTTATCAGTCTCGACTCGGATAAATCATCAAGTCACCAGTTCAATGGTTCAGCTGGTGGGCCAATGGTTCAACCACTAGGTCATTGTAGGCCGAATTTAGTTAAAAAAATAATTTTGAAAAAAGAAGAGAAGATATATACATATATAGCAATGAAGTTTAGTTAAAAAAATTATTTTAAAAACAAATAGATGTGCGTATATTGTTTTATGTCATTTTGTTAAAAGGGAATATATATTTTTTGTTCAGATATATAGCAAAGTAAATGCCCTTGTCATAATGGTCAAGGTTTTTATATTTCACACAGGTGGTAAAGGTTCGAATATCCGGTTTTGCAACTTCAATATAAATTTTGCTCTTAACCAAATTCGTGACTAATCGTTTTAAAATTGAATCGGTTCCGGTTTTCTTTGGCCGCCTGGTTTGCACGGTTTTGGATTGGTTCATTTGCAAATGGACCAAATAGTATCACCCAGACCGGACACCTATCCGATTCGCCGGTTACCAGACCGGAACAGCAGGTCCAATCTGATTTTAATAACTATGGCTGCAACCCTGAACACAAGAAAGATTAAAAGCATAATAAGGCTACATAGCCACCGAGCCTACGCCACCAATCCCCTCCAGCCGACGAGTAACAAATGCAAATTCGCTATTTTGCACACAAAAGGAATGAATTATCCAAACTAATATACAATGAGAAAATGTTCAGGGGATATTTTATGTTTTGTTTAGATCAGTACACATATGGAACTTTAGTACCTAGGTTTTTATATTTCTTGTCAAGGGATTTTTTAACTTCAAAAATGTTGCTGGACATGGATTCTTATTCGCTCTTTGTTGGGATTTCAAATATGTGGAACTAATTCAGACATGCTTTACTCGTGATAACTTACATGCTGCTCCTCACCAAACCCATCAAATTCCATCACCAAGAAATGAAAACCACCAGAATTCCTAAAGAACTGTTCATTGATTATAGTACACAGCCATGATTTTCAAGGCAGAATCTCTTACTATCAAGTGTTAACATTTTGCATACTTTCTCGCAACCTAATGGCTATTAAACCGACTGAAATCCTCCACATATTCAACTTATCGAAGCTGTCCTACATCATTCTGCCACCTCAAGAAAAAAAAAAAAAAATCTCATAATTAAAAAAAAAAAAAAGGGCAAAAAGGGCTCTTCAAACCTTTCCTTTGCCTCAACATGATTCCCAACCAAAATTTCTTATTCAGGAAACTTCAAGATTTTTGGTCCTTCCTCAATTCCCATATTAAATAAAAGAAAAAAAATTCAAGGGATTCAGAAGTTAAATATAAGATTTTGAATTGTGCATCTTGTATCCAGGTTGTAGTCATTTAAGAGGAAATTTATGCCAAGGAAAATCGGTGTATTTTCTTAGGTTATTCAATTAAAAGAAAGGAATGTACACCTATTCGAGGGGAAATTGCATTTCTAAAGATGTGACCTTTGTGGAAAATCAACCATAACGTTGAAGAACCTATCTTCTGAGAGGGAGAGAAATGGTGTAGAAGATAGGTGGTGGGAACCTTCAGAATCTGATCTGATTTTCCTAAAGCCAAAAAGTCCCCTGATTCTAATCCAAGTACTTCACTGCAAATTAACGCTCTTAACACTCTCCAATGTCTACTCTTCCTGATGCATTAAAACCAAAATAAAAATTCGGTAGTTTAGAAAATTCTCCCTTACTGGAGATCAACAAGCCACTAATTTTCAATATATATTCCTAGAAAAAGTGGCACAATCTTAATTCAAACTCTCCAATCCTTTTTTTCCTGAAAAAAGTGACAAAAGTTGTAAACTGATAATAATATTTTTAATACAGTTAATGATTTATATTTACCTATTTCTCTCAAAAAAGGGACTACCTCCTGTATCTCTCTCAGTTTGTGTCCTTACAGAAGCTCTCACCCCAGTTCATGCCATCACCACTCAGTTAAAAAGGCATGAAATTTGAACAAGAAAGTTCCAAGAGGCAGTAAGCATCGAACCATGGAAGGCATGCTATGAATGAAGATATGTGACCATTGAATAAAGTTAAACATCAAAGATAGAAGACCTACCAAATGGGAAAGGGAAAGGGAAAGGGAAAGGGAAAGGGAAGAGAACACCAGGTTGGAAATGGATTTATAGCATCAAGTATAAGAAGATGGATTAATAGAATGGTACAGAGCAAGGTTTGTTGTGAAGGGGTATACTGAAACATATGGTGTTGGCTACCATGATACTTTTGCATAAATAGTGAAGATGAACTTCATAAGAGTTCAATTATCTCTAGCAGCAACCAAACATTAATAAAGTCAAGCATATCATACTTTATTTATCAAACACTGGCTCAAGGCAAGGTGACAATGCTAATTGTTTAGCAGATGAAAGGTCACTGGAGATGATGTAGAAATTAGAAGGCTCAAACTATAACAAGCGAGTTTGAATTTAAGGACCTCAAAGGTCTAAGATATTTCATAGGATTTGAAGTTGCAAAGTCAGACAAAGAAATTATATAACTTAGTCAATGTACGTACTGGACTTTCTTAAAGATGCCGGCTTTTTCATACATGCTAGCTGAGACTAATGTGGCAAATTACAAGCTAGGGGAGAAAAACGAAAAAAGTTGATTGAAGTGCTTGTATGAAAATGGTAAAAAACCCAATTTATCTATCACATGAAGGATCCAATATTGTATATGTAGTTATTGTTATTAGCTAATTCATGTTTTCTCCATTAAAGCATCATTTAGAACCATATAAACAATATCTAATATCTTAAGGCAGACCCTGGTAAAAGAGTTAAGTTTTTTCAAAAAGCCTATGACAACTTAGGCACATTCCCTTGTTGATAGAAGATCAACAACGGGGTCATGTACTCTACTAGGCAGCAATCTCATCAGCTTAATAAGTGATGCAAAGATCAAGTGCTGGGGCTAAATACAGAGGTATGGCCCAAGAGATTTATGATTTTCTACGGCTTAAAATAGTATTTAGTATTTATCGATGTCAAAGTTAATATTCAAGATTTTATTTTGCTATACTTTGATAACCAAAAAGCCATAAATATAGCACACAATCCCATAAATCGTCCGTAATGAAGAAAAATTGGGCAGCGGACATATGTTTGCACCAATATGTTCATCAAACAAGCAGCCAAATGACTTCACCAAGGAGCTATGAATTTTTAAACTTCATCAATTCCTAGCAAGCTGGCAATCCAAATTATCCACATCCGCTAGAGAGGGAATATCAGATTATTTGACAATTTTATGACTTAATCCTAAGAAAGATTTATGGCCATGTAACTTACTGTAAAGGGAAACTGCAAGCCATTTTTCAGAACAAATCAAACAGCAAATGACAATCATAATTATCAGAGGTACGATTATCATAACATAGACCTGACACACACACCCGCACGTAAATCTTGATCACTGGAAATCAAAACTTTTATTTGAAGCACATCAAAGGGGGAAGAACTGATAATTTAAATCAAAAGTATATTACATAGCACGTAATAAATCGATATACCAGCCCATGCTGTAGCAATTGATGCTATAGAAGTAGAGATAGTAAACACCACCCTATGCCTCTCAAAAATTTCCTGCAACATGAAAAACGACATCCCAGATGAAATAATTGATTGGCCTCGACTTTAATTCAATGAAAAGTAAAATCAAAAGAAAAATAACAGAAAAGATAAACAAAGATTGTCCATGGTACCTTGGTGGAATAATAGGTGTCCTGAACAGCAGACCATGAATTCAAAGATTGTTTCCTCAACTTTGGCACTCTTAAAAATTTTGAAATTGATAAACCCGATATCCAAAACCGCTGCATACTAGTAAAATTTTCCTTACCGAGTTGAGAAATTTAACTTGTTTTTAAGTTTTTGGTATTGCCAATGGATTTAAATCTCTTTTCAACAGGGTGGAGGGCTTCAGGCGTGGAGCGAACGCAGGTCTACTTTTGATTCAGTAATCTGTGCGGTTTGAATTTGTTCGATTTCGGGTTAATAATTTCTCGAGAAATTAGGTCTAGATTTTTCCCCTAATTCAAAGTGCATTACTTTCTGTTTTTCATCAATTTTGAAAGTGGAAATTTCAAAAATGACCACTTTTACATGGTCATTTACAACGTCCCAACAATTTTCAATGTCCATTTTGCAATTATTTTGATCAAAATGCAGTCGTGAACACTTCAATTTCCACTAGATTTATAGTATTAAGAAATTGTGTTGACCAACTATTATATAGAAAAAATACAATGTCAATTTATACATTTTTTTTTAATACAAAATGAAAAAGAAAGAAGTTCAAAGCCTTCACTCCTATCCTCTCGTCTCTCAACCCTCCAGTCTCTTCCGCACTCTCCACTCGAAAGTTTTCCCACGACGACGGCAGCCACTGGCCACACCCACGACAATGGCAGTCAGGGCTCACGACACCACTCTCTGCAGCTACACGTGATCGCTTTTCCGCCAATTCCAACTTCCAAGCTACACGTCTCTAGCTCCGACTCTACCCGTCCTCACTCCTCTCTAAGCTCTCTCGATCTCTCGACACTCAGCACAGCCAGCCCTCAATCTTCTAGTGAGGTAAGGTCCGAAACTCAGAGAAGTTAAATAGTTAATTGTGTTTCTTATTGAGGTAAAGAAATTGTGTTTCTTATTATTGAGGTAAATTATTTGAGTCCCTCATTAAGTTTCACATTAATAACAATAAGTTAATTGTGTTTTCTGATTTAGGGATTTAGGGTTTTTTTGGAAATTGATAGTTAGGGATTTGTAATTAGGCTTTCAGGATTTTCGGGATTTTGGTGAAGTTTATTAGTAAGAACGAAATTTTCTATAATGAAATGAGTTTTGATCTGTTTGAGGTTTTGATTAAGCACATTTATTACGTTTTTTACCCATTAATATTTACGTTTCTATGATTATTTGACGTCTAAATGCACTAAGTACTTCTATATTTCGGTTTAGGTTACAAATGGGTGAAAACGGTGGAGAATTGAAGAAAAGAGTGAAAGAGGACCAAAATGGAGGAAAGTGAAAGTTCAAGGACTAAAGTGCAAATACTATAAACTTGTTTCTAATCTTGTGATGAAGATTCAAGAGTGTTAGAGGTCAATTGGATGAAGGAAGGAGCCAAATGGATGAAACATAGCCAAAACATGATCACAAATCAACTTTCAAGCTGAAAAGTTTCGCACCGATTTTCAGTTTCATATTGAGACCAGTTTTTGACATAGAAAATGATCGAATTTGAAGATGATCTGTGAAGCAAAGTTATAATCATTTGAGTTATCTTTTAAAGCAACTTAAATCAACTCAATTCGACATCAGGAGAGGAAGATACGATCAAAATACTGAAAGCTATCCGGCTGATAAAAATTATAATCATGCGGTTGCATGGTCATCTACCGAGAATCAAAGGGTGGAAATTCTTTGTTCCATACGGCCGCATGGGTCATTTCCGAGACAAAATTTCTGGTTTCCTTCTACGACTCGACCACTTATGGTTATTGTGACATGATTTCTCAACCCTAAAAGACCCTCAAAACGTTCCAGAATGCCTCATTTCTTCATTATTCATCATTCTTCCATTAATTTTACCTCAAGAAACACATGAGGAACTAAAGATCTTGGTGAAGTTATGAAGGAACTTGGTTGAAATTGGTGATTTCATGTCATTTATTCATTTATATTGATCTTTTCATTGTCAAACAATGCTATAATTTAGATTTTCATTCTCTTGAAATTACATTGAATTCAATTTAACATTTACAAGATTTTTCATGGATTCAATCATGTTTTTT
>CAIGRO010103180.1:0-15497 GCA_903798355.1 Fraxinus baroniana | reverse complement strand
TAGTACACAAGAACACATGCATGTGACCTTTTTCTTAAATCACTATATGTTACTTTTTGTTTGTGTTTTTGCGGTGAAGCACATGTGACTTCACTGTTCCTACGGTTTGGTCCCCCAACATCAACGGTCTAATTAAATTTACCAAGCTATTTCTCTTTTTCTTTATTTATCTATTAACCGTTCCCTTTTGAGAAAATAAAATGACCTATGAGATTATTCAATATTTATTTTTTGAAACTCTCTAAAAGAATTGATATATTCATTTAAATTTATATAAATTTTTAAAGAGTCTTTAAAAGTCACAACATATTCAATTAAAATTTTTACAAGTCTCTGGTGAACTAAATTTTAAGCAAAGAGTACTAAAATAAAATTTTAAAATTTGTCTTTCATTAATCACAAATCTTTAGGAGACTTTCACAAAAAATAAAAAAATAAACATATATTTTTTCAATATTTCTCTTTCCCTTTTCATTCTATGAACATGAGATTAATATCTATTTTTAAGGTCCTAAATTTTTATTCTTTTTAATTTTTTTTTAATTATATGGAAAGATAAATGAGAAGAAGAATGAGAATTGTAGGAACCACTATCTTGTATGTGAGAATAATCATATTTTTGTACTAGGTCCACGTGAATTATATTTTAAATGAAAGTTTTCAAAAATATTTTGAATTCTACAAAAAATTATAAAAGTTTCACAATGAAAGTTTATAGAATTCCACAAAAACACACCCATTTATGTCATACAAATATATATAAAAGTTCGTGAAATTTACAGAAGTTGTCAATTAAAAAAAGTCCTTCAAAATCTTCAATTTCATGTCAAACTAGCTTAAGTCGTCTCTAGATTCGAGCAAGTTTTATCATTTCTGATAAATCAACCCTAGTAGTATATTCATAGTATTATAATAAATTGCAGTAATTTATTTTTTACGGTGTATTTGAGTCACATTATTTTGGAAGAATATATTCTACAATAGTAAATTGATGGAGAATGTGTGATTGAAAAAAGGAAAAGTTATTGATGTGATAAAAAAAGAAAAAAGTTATTAATGTGATGAAAAATATTATTTTATAGAAAAAATTGTGGTTGAAAATGAGTAGAAAAATGATAATGAAAATTTTAACCCATGTTTGGTTCGAATTAAAATCTGGCTTTAATCTAAGTCAAAGTCAAACAATTAATACTACATCTTTTATAGATCCCACAACTTTTCAATCAATGAAAACAAACAATGTCAAAAAAAAAAAAAAACAATGTTCAATTATTATTTTTTTAATTTAACTTGGCGGGGCAAGTTCGGGGCGGGGTACCCTCGCCTCGCCCCGCCCTCGCGACACGTGGCGGGGCGGCAATCCCCACCCCGCCTCGCCCCGTCAACCCGTCGGACGAATTTTTTTCTCCCCATTCGAGACGGGGCGAATTTTTTTGCCATCTCTAAAAACACTTCCATTAATGTCAATACAAATATATATAAAAATTCATGAAATTTACAAAAGTTGTCAATTGAAAAAAGTCCTTCAAAATCTTCAATTTCATGTCAAACTAGCTCAAGTCGTCTCTAGATTCGAGCGAGTTTTATCATTTCTGCTAAATCAACCCTAGTAGTATATTCATAGTATTATAATAAATTGCAGTAATTTATTTTTTATGGTGTATTTGAGCCACATTATTTTGGAAGAATGTATTCTACAATAATAAATTGATGGAGAATGTGTGATTAAAAAAAGAAAAATTATTGATGTGATGAAAAAAGAAAAAGTTATTGATGTGATGAAAAATATTATTTTATCGAAAAATTTGTGGTTGAAAATGAGTAGAAAAATGATAATGAAAATTTTAACCCATGTTTGGTTCGAATTAAAATCTGGTTTTAATCTAAGTCAAAGTCAAACAATTAATACTACATCTTATATAGATCCCACAACTTTTCAACCATAACTTTTCAACCACACATTTTTAAATTTTTTATTACAATCTTCTAAAATGCTAATTTTAATCCCACCAAACACCTACCAAACATGGGGTTGTTTCTTTAGTCAAAATGAAAAGAAATAGGAATAATTTATTGTGTATAGTTCGGAAGATTCATCTGATATACAGTCTGGAAAAAGTAAGCATAATAAACTCTGACACATGGCTCTAAACTAAATAATTGTAATTAGTACAATTAACCAATCAAAAAAGTGCGATGGGACCCATATATGCGTTTCAGTGGTTAGTGTGGTTGGGTCGTATGGTCAAAAGAGGTTGCGCCTCAAGGCGTCATCAATGGCGATTTTGAAGGCAGTAGGCCTGCTCAGAACACTTTACAAGTCAAAGATCCTGTGATAACTTGTCATGTTTAACAAGTTAAAGTCTGAGATTGGATAACGTTGTTTCTGTATTCTGTTCCGAAAAATTGTATTATTATCCTTACTATTTCAAGCCTCCGTTTCCCAAAATGAATGAATGTAGAAGTTGGTCTCGACTTCATGCTATAGTTATGTGAATAGTTTTTAATGACAATATGTCTAAATAAAGGTTGCACCCCAATTTTAACGGTCCCCACTGTCTCGCCCTTAGAGTATCGTGGAGGATGTAAATCGCGGGATGTGTTTTAACAAGCCACGGTACAAGAGCCGATATACTGGTGTCCACAAAGAGTTCAATTCCAATCATTGTTAGAGACAGGAATCGAATCTTCATATTGCGGCTGCCAGCTCAACTGAGACTACCTCACTGTTGTCCTTTGCACCACTGAGTTATGCCCCGGGGGACGACAACACGTCTAAATAAACATATAAGACAGGACGTTTTAGAAAACATCTTCTAGTACGTTGGTGTGTTTGAGCCACATTATTTTGAAATAATGCATTCTGGAATAGTATATTGATGGAGAATGTGTAGTTGAAAAAGAAGGAAAAGTTATTGATGTAATGGAAAATATTATTTTATTAAAGAATGTTAGAATGTGTGGTTGAAAATGAGTAGAATGTTGAAAATGAAAATTTTAATGTATATCAAATATGGGCTAATGTTTGAATATTGTTCAAATTACAATGAGTAGTGATTTGGAAATGATAAATCAAGAGAAGAAATAAGTAGAAGCAAAACGAGAATAAAAAACCAAAAAGACCATCAAATGGTCTAGGCGATCGTTCGGGTTTAAGGCTGGTCTTAGAAACCCAAGAATGTTCGGGTGAATGGGCGATCTCCCGGTTTAGTACTCATTTGAACACGTCGACACACATTTTTTTAAAAAATTACCGACATGGCATGTCGATTAAATTCTTTATTTATATAGTATATATTTAATTTTATACTTGTTATTAATATTTCATGTCGAAATTTTTTACATGGGTACTTATTTAACATTTAATAATAATTTTGATTTAAAAATATATAATATTTCTAATAAAGAAAAAATGATCATAGTAGAGTGTTGACGAGTGTCGGTATATAACACATGTTCAACACGTGTTGAACACGTACACGCTATTCTAATTGAAATGTCCGTGTTTAGGGGTGGCAATGGGCCGAGCTGAGCCGNCGAGCCACGAGCCGCTCGGCTCGTGCTCGCCGAGCGGCTCGTCATTTTTGACGAGCCGCTCGTCTACCCAACTCCCTGCTCGGCTCGGGCTCGTGCTCGTCTTTTGACGAGCTCGAGCGGCCCGTGGATCGCTATAGTACGAGCCGAGCGGGCGAGCCGCTCGATTGCCACCTCTATCCGTGTTACATAGATGATGATTGAAGTACTATGCATAGGGATTATTTTCATGTTCGAAAATATATCTTAAACATCAATTCACTTGTATCCAAATTAAAAAAAAATCTCTCATCTAACATCACATTATTTAAGATTTAAGTTTCTAGGAGTGGACGAGGATATGTAAGTGAATAAAATTATATAAGTAAAATGAATCAAAACTTTTATTTATTTATTTATCCTCTTAATAAAAACTTTTATTTGAGGTGAGGAAGGAGTTTCAAAGGCATTGGAGTGATCGAAATTAACATTTAGGAGTGATCGAAATTAACTTATTTAACGACCAATTTTCAACATATGCCACCATACAATGGAGATCTAATAACTCATAATGCATATTAAAGTACGTATGACGAATCGGATCTAAGAACACCTATCTAATTATTAATTATATGAAACAGCATCCAACAACATGATTTTGGTCAGGGATTCTAGACCTTTTTTTTTTTTTGGGAACAATTTTATTTTTCAACACTTACTGGAGTAAATACATGTTCGATTTAATCTCTTCGGACGAATGCAAAAATGAATAATGCATGCTTGTTTTTCAATCATGAAACCACTACGATCTTGGATGAAACTTCAATTGTTTGATGAAAAATAAGAATTTACGTGTAAATTTAGAATGTGCGAAAGACAAAATTTCAAAGCTAATGCAGATTAAATAATAGGTAAAAATGTTTTTAGGAGGTGTTCGATAGATATTATTGAGAAAATAATGTATTTTAAATAGTGATGTGATGAAAAATATGTGGTTAAAAAATAATGAAAAGTTATTGATGTTTGGTACATATTAAAATTTGTATTCTCATTTTTCTACTCATTTTCAACATCACATTTTTCAATAAAAGAATATTTTACATCTCATCAATAATTTTTTTTTTCAACCACACATTCTCCATCAATCTACTATTCTAGAATATATTTTTCCAAAATAATGTGGTTCAAACGCACTCTAAGTGTATTTTGAAAAAATGTGTGTCAAACATGGGCTCAATGGTACTACAATAGTGTGGACAAGTTATCAGGGAAAAATAGGGATTGGCCTAACATGGCACGCTCGGACTGGGCCGATAAATATGGCCCGTGAATAATCCATAACTACGGGTCGATAGCTGTAAAAAAACGTGTCCAACCAATTTAAATGATCGAGTCTGACGTACTTCATTATAATTATAAAGGTGTAAATACACCACAACAGGTGTAAATATGACAATTCTAAAATCGGATATTAAGTTTAGGGAGTGTTTGATGCACATTATGGATTAAAAAAAAATGCATTTTATGATGTGATGTGATGAAAAATATGTGGTTAAAAATAAAATAAAAAATTAGATTTGCATGTAATATTATTTTATTGAAAAATGTTTAGTTGAAAGTGAGTTTTAAAAAAATGATTTTTTATTTTTATTTTATTTTTTTATTTTTAAGAATGTGTATCAACCAATGACTTAATTAAGTATAAGATAGGTATTAATTTCAAACCCTAAAAATCATTTCCCTCTCTCGATCTCTCATCTCACTCTTTCTATGTTCACTAGCCGTATACATGGACGACGCCAGAGGCATGGATGGCATCGGAGACAGCAAAGCGACTATCTTTCTCTTCGGATTTTCACAAATGCGGCGATTTCGCAACGTTTTCACAGAGGAATTTCACAAGATCAAAGGAATAGAATTTGGCCTAAAAGGAATCGTTAGAGGCCCAAAAGTGAAATATCTTTCCAACGCAGCATCTGATAGACCCAATTTTGAAAGTATTATATGCATTGCTAGTGTCTCAAAGCTCTTCAATTCCAGCTTTCTTTTCTTTTTATTTAGCTTTTGATGAATTGTCGTCGGTCGATTAATAAGTTCGAGAGAGTATTTTCATATTTCTTTTAAGGGAGATTTTTAAACAGATACGTTCAATTAGTGCGATAGCCGATTTAAGGTTGTTGTTTTTTTTTGGTTGGGGTGGTGATTGTTGTATGGAGATGGATGTTGTAATTGTTGGTGGTGGTGATATGTAGGTCACAATAGATTGAGTTTCTGTGATCAAATCTCTTGAATATGTAACATGTCAAATGCACGGGTAACGTGTTAGAGTGCGTGAGTCACATATTCAAGATATTTGGTCACATGCTATTGGATCAGGTCATAGTCATGTGTAACGGGTGCACGAGTCAAAGTGCGTAAGTTACATGTCACAGAGTTAAGATATTTGTTCACAGACCCATTGAATTAGGTCATGGGTCACATGTCATGGATTCAAGAGTTTTGATCACAGACCATTGTCTTGAGTTACACGTTACAGATCCAAGAGATTTGGTGATCATATGCTATTGTATTAGGTCATATGTTACATGTCACGAAATTAAAATATCTGGTTACATGCCATTGATTTTTCCAACATCGATTATTCGAATTGGTCACAAATTCAATTAACCAGATTTCGAAGGTGATAATTCAAATGATTTGCTTTGGTAAGTAATTTGTAAACTACAAAGTTGATGTTTTCCAATTTCCAATTTTAAATTATATCAGCACCGCTGAGTCGTGAATTAAGAAGATGATTAGTTGCCAATGATGTTTATTCGTCGCTAATTGAGGATCAATTCGTCGGCGACTAGGTGGATGCTAGTGGCAGGTAGATGCGGCAACAGGGGTGGGGACGGTTGTTTGGTGCGGGTGGGTTTAGGTAAATTAATTTAATTTGATAATATAATTATTTAAAATTAAAACATAAACTTGATTTTTGCATTTCCAAACTCAATATGTGAAAATTGATTTGGTGCATACTTAATATCTGATTTGTGGTTTTTCGCATATAAAAGTTTAATATTGTTTAAGGTTCTATTTGATAACCCATGGTTTGAAAGTTTATTTTTCTACGCTCATTTTTAACTAAACATTCACACAATAAAATATTCGGCATGTAAACTCAAATTTTTTTCCTACTTTTTAATCACATATTCTCCTGATAATCATTATTTAAAATATTATTTTGGTCAAATAATGACCATCAAACAGGGCCTAAATATAATTTTTAGAGGGCTGCCTTCACTATCCTTCTTCGAAGAATGCCGATGAACTAGGCATGGGATGGTTTCGGGTCTAAGCATATTTTTATGGGCTTTAGTGCTTATTTATTTAAGCCAATGTCTAGGCCTCATTTTGTTTTTTCATCAAAATGCATTCTTGAATATTGACTTGATCACATTTCATTCACATTCTATTTTGTCATCAAAATGCATTCTTGAATAGTGACTTGATCAAATTTCATTACATTTTTCAATAGAATATTATTACACGTAAACTCAAAATATTTTCTTATTTTTTAATCATACATAATCCATCATAACACTATTGTAAAATGAATTTTTTGAAAAAATAAAATGGGGCTCAAACAAATCGAATAAGAAAAGTTGTAATACAATCCTAAAAATATTTGTCAAAAACTTAAACGGAATTTTTTTAATATTTGTAGAGTACGAAATATTTTATATCCGCTACTACAAATTGACATGCAAATTAAATAATCGAGGCTCATTATTTATTGGAAGTCAAGCCCTTGTTTGAGCCCCATTTTGAAAGAAAACATGCACTTTTGAATAGTGATCTTTAGAGAATGCGTGGTTAAAAATTATGAAAAAGTTTTCGATTTACATAATATTATTTTACTAGAAAAATATGTGGTGGGAGATGAGTTTTAAAAAAATGGGGCTAAAACAAAATACAAAATTGTATAAATAATACATATACCAAAATATTGATAGTGCATTTTGAGCACAATACCTCGAGACACCTTCCACCCAACATAAAAAGGTTGAAAATCCTTTGAAATTTTGCTACGTGTACAAAATTTTTGTACAGTAGATTTACATACACACACGTGGCATACATTTGTCCACTTGTTTGTACAAGTAGAATAATTGTTCTTTGTCATTATTAAATGAGAATAATTCTGTAGGTACATGAAAAAGAACCATGCTAGTTGTGCCAAATTCTTTGACAAGAATTTTGACATAATGCCACACGACGTCCCCCTATTGGGGGGGTGCCTGCGACGTCGCAGGCACCCCCCCAATAGGGGGACGTCGTGTGGCATTATGTCAACAAAGTGGGTACAAGTAGATTAATAAATCCCACGAATAAATCTCGTACTTATAGCATTGTTCATTAAATGACATATTTATTATTGTGTGATTTCCAACTATTTACTTATCAACTAAGAGCCCGCTTGGTGGAGCTAAAAAGTTAATTAAAATTGAAAATATGACCGTTATTGAGTTCCACTCGTCTAATAAAAATTAACAATAACGGCTAATTTTTCAATTTTAATCCCTACCAAACACACTCTAAATATGAACATGCATCTTCGTATAATCATGTCCATATTTGGTAAGGATTAAAATCAGATTTTTAACAAATTTTGATAGAAATTGAATGAAATGTGTAATTGAAAAATTGTGAAATCCATAAATTATATGAATAAAATTAATTATTAACTTTACTTAAAATTTAAATTTTAATTTATACCAATTATGGGCCGAATTTTTTCCCGTGCTTTGATGCAACAACCGTAAGGATGGTAAAATAATTCGACAAACATGATAATTGCGTGGCCCGCCCCGAACGGGACGGGGATTACCTGCTTAATCGGGTATTCAGGTCGGGGACGAGGGTGGTAAGAATAATGGGTGCCCCGTCTTGTTTATTATTATTTTTTTTTAGAATTCAATACTTTAAATGAAAAATTTCAAGAAATTTCTTAGTTCTAATAGAAAATGAAAACTAAGGTTATCTAAAAGATATGACAAACAATAAAAGCCATAGTTTATTAAGGGTGTGTCTGGCTCAGCTTTCTTTGGCTCATTCAATCGATTTTTTTACCGTTTATTTCTAACCGTGGGACCCGCATGTGAGATGAGAAGTTAAAAGTTGTGGGCTGAGTGGATGATTAACGAGTGAAAAGATGATGAAAATCTGTCAAAAAGCTCAACCGGACACACCTTAAATATATTTGAATCATTTAACTTTTAAAAATAAATAAAAATTAAAAAATATATTATTGTCTCATTATAATGAATGTGAGCAATAAAATGAATTATAATTTTTTTTTTAAAAAAATTGAACGGGATAGAAAACGAGCCCCGTCCGCCCATCTTAAACGGGTAACGATGTGGGACGGGGCGGCTCGACCCGATCCGCTTCGTTGGCATTGTTCCAGATGTATTTGACTACTGAAATAAAGAAGTGATGAAATTCTCGAAACCGAAACGACGTCGTCGACAACGTTAGGGCTTGCGACGTCGTTCCTTCTCCTCCCTCCCTTCGAACCTCGTTCTTCTGCAGCAGACTGCAATGCCTCTGTTTCCCCAATTGAATTATATAACTCCTCTTCAGTTGTTTATAGAATTCATGAAAGGGAAACCTTGAATTCATCAACATAACATCACAAATTCTGTTCTTCATATATAAAGGTACGCTCTCTTTCTCTCTCGCTCACACACTGAGAAGTACGTGCGGCCACACGCACAGTCATATATCTCTATGATTATTTGCATACATCAATATATAATACACGCATTACACACACACACGTACTTATACATGTATTTGTATACTGAGATTTCGTGGGTCGGTGGACTTAAACTAATTGCTGTATTCAGGTTTTATATGAACTTGTGCTTGACTTTTCTAATTTATAGTGGAAATAGAGTATCCTTAAATTTATGCTATGATTTTCTCAATTTTGTTCGTTGGGTGTTTTTCACCTACGAGTTAATTATGTTGATTTCTCGAGGATTAAAAAGAAAACAAAAAAAAAAAAAAAGGAGAGAAGAAAACCCTTGTTTACATCGATTTTTGATTCTGTTAGCTCAAGAATTAGGTTTCTACTTTCTACCCTTTTAATCTTGTACATTTACTGCTTAAAGTCAAAAAGCTTTTCTTGTAGCTAAATTGTATATACAATTGTGATTGCAATATTACTAATAATTTTTTTGCACAATTATTCTATCCTACCTGGGCGAGTGTTTGCATATTTCTGGAAATTCAACTTTTTGGATAATGCAATTTGTCAACGCACGTTTTTGGGCTTAAAATACATCTGTGTATTTGTTTGATGTTTGCAGGCGAATAGTAAGATGATTTGCATGTTCTACTGCTATTGACTTTTATTTCAAAATTTATATGGACCATCCGCGATCAATGGGTGGTGATGATAATGTCGGTATTCCTGATGACTTGCGATGTAAAAGGTCAGATGGGAAACAATGGAGATGCACTGCCATGTCCATGCCTGATAAAACAGTATGTGAAAAGCATTACATCCAGGCAAAAAAGAGGGCAGCAAATTCTGCAATGCGAGCAAGCATGAAGAAAGCCAGGAGGAAATCTTTAGGTGAAAGTGACATCTACTTGGAGAGCAAGAGTGATGATATGGACCTACCACTCAGTTCACAATTTGGGGACTATTCTGGCTCTGTCCCTGGGAAGAAGTACAAGGAAAAACCATCAAAAAACCGGGTTAATCATTCACCTGAAATGACATCGATGAGGAGCTTCTCGACCCACAATTCTGTGAGGTCAACTGATGACGTAGACAGAGATGGCTCAGAGTATGAAGAGAGTCAGCAGTCACCACCTCCTTTTGCTATGGAATCATCTAGAGGCAGATCAAGAAAGGTGTTTGATTCTAGTCCTATGACGGTGAGTGGAATTGCCTTTTGTCCACCGGGAACTTAGTTAATCAACTTTTTGCACTTATAACTTTCTCTCAAGTTTATAAACACGTGGATAGAGGCATATTTTATAACCTGAGTCAAATTCAGTGCATGTTCAGTAAAGCTGTGGGCCTAAGTAACGTGTGGAAAAAAATTGTGGCCTATGGAATGTGTGGATGAAAAGATGTTTGACCAGCTTATAATCTTGAAAAAGCATTCCCAAACACGCTCTTATTTGTTTACTGATAATTGCCTTCAAGAATTGTCTCATCATGACGCATGTCGATGAAGGAAGTGTCCTCAACCTGTCCTCCTCCTAACAAGTTACTGCAATGTTTCTCTATTCCCGAACTTCTAGTTGTTACAAGTTATCTTTCAATTATTGCACACATGATTTTTGGTTGGCTTGTTATACTCAGAGGGGGAGCTTGTCATCTACACATTGTTGTTAGTTTGCTGCATCTGTGTAGAATAGAGTGCACCCATTTTTTATAATATATATATCCGTGATGCCAAAGCATTAATATTTTATGACAAGACAAAATGAGACTTGTTTTCTCTAATAGACTTTTCCATCCTTTTGGAAACCTGTTTATTAATGCGCTTAGCAGATTCTAGATTTTGGGAACCATTGGCTAGGAGGGATAATCTGGCAGTGGGGAGACAATTAATTAAGCCCATGCTGCCAGTTGAAGCCTCATGCTGCCTTAGTAAAAAAATATCACTTCGACAGATTATCAGAACTTGAAGCTACAAACAGATGACTAGAACGCTTATTTGTTGGACCCAACTAATTGTGGTTATGTCAGTTGTCTGCTAGCTGCTCTTGTTTTATTTCTTTTTTCTTTTTTTAAACAAAAGAGCTGTTCTTCTTGGGCATTGTGTTTTATTCTGGTTGAGTTCTGCCTTCTTTAGGAGTCTTCTGATGATAATGGTGAGCAGCCTTGCCATCAATGTCGCCGTGATGATAGAGACAGAGTGATTTGGTGCCTTAAATGTAGAAGAAGAGGATACTGTGATAGCTGCATCTCAACTTGGTGAGATAGAATCTTGTATGAAAAGAATTTGGTTTTATTTTTTTTTGTTTGTCGTGCCAAACTGATGAGGAGATACTTCATTTCTCAGGTATTCTGACATCCCAGTGGAAGAGATTGAGAGGGTTTGTCCTGCATGTCGGGGCAGTTGTAGTTGCAGGGTGTGTTTACGGGGAGATAATCTAATTAAGGTATATATCTTTCCCCTGAAGGTTCTTACAGTTGATGGGTTGTTTGATTTCCTTAGACATTAGTAAGATGGATATGTGTTTGTTAGAGAAGATATTGTGCTATTTCTTAATGTAAAGCTCCGTATTTGTTATGAGACAGGCAAGGATACGAGATATACCAGCACAAGACAAATTGCAATATCTCTATTGCGTTTTATCTTCAGTGCTTCCTGTTGTAAAACAGATCCATCGTGAACAGTGCTCTGAGGTAGAACTGGAAAAAAAGCTCCGAGGTAAGATGCTTTTACGTTTTAATAGCACGTTGGAGTTGAAATTACCATGAATGACATCTTCCATGACCACCGGGGATATCATATTTATGTGCAACAGGAAATGAAATAGATCTCGCGAGGACAAAATTGAATGCTGATGAGCAAATGTGCTGGTAAGGTGACAAGATGCATAGTCCATTTACATATGTTTCCCCGTTTTAAACATATAAAAAATTTAAATTACTTCATTGTTCATTTCTTTCGTCACCCCAAAAAAAGGGGTATGCGAATGGCATATATTCTGTTTCTGATTGTTTTTATTTCTAATCCACATATCATTTTTTGGGTTCTTTTCTTTTGATACAACTAATATAGTGCAATAAGCTTTAATTCTCTGTGCATTTTTTGCTTTCAGTAATTTCTGCAGGACACCAATTATTGATTATCATCGCCATTGCACGAATTGCTCTTATGATCTGTGTCTTAACTGCTGCAAAGATATTAGAGAAGCGTCCAATTTTTCTTTCAATGGAGAGATGAATCAAATCGCAGGTGGAAGTAGTGACAACGAGATGGTGTCTGCGCAAGAGAAATTGTCTAACGTTCAGCTAAATTCATTCGAGAAGTTTTCTGGTTGGAAAGCCAACAGTGATGGTAGCCTACCATGTGCCCCAAATAAATATTGGGGCTGTGGTTCCTCCCTTTTAGTTCTAAAGCGCATCTTCAAGATGAATTGGGTTGCAAAACTAGTAAAAAATGTCGAAGAAATGGTCGGTGGCTGCAACACGTGTGATTCTGATAGTACAGAGAAAAATGGATTTGATCTCAGGCTCTGCCAGGCTGCGCAGAGAACGAATGATAGTGATAATTTATTGTATAATCCATCTTCAGAAGACATTAAAAGTAAAGGGATTGGAGACTTCAGAATGCACTGGAGCAGGGGGGAACCTATTATTATTAAGGAGGTTTGTGATATTTCAGCAATGTCGATCTGGGATCCCATGGTTGTATGGAGAGGGATTAAAGAGACGGCTGAAGAGAAAATGAAAGACGATAACAGAACTGTGAAGGCTATTGACTGTTCTGATTGGACTGAGGTATGTTAAGGCAGACTTGCACACTTATCATTTTAGATAGCAACATGATTTTTTATATTTTTCATTTATATAGCAGACAATAATGTTCATAGATGCGGGTACCAAACTTTCGATGTCTGAGATGTGTTTATGCCAATTTTTTCTGACTTAACATAACTGCAGATTGATATTGAACCCAGAGAATTCATCAAAGGATACTTTGACGGTAGAAAACGTGAAAATGGTTGGCCACAATTGTTAAAGTTGAAGGACTGGCCTTCTCCCAGTGCTTCAGAAGAGTTTCTGTTGTACCAGAGACCTGACTTTATCAGTAAACTTCCTTTGCTTGAATTTATCCATTCCAAATGGGGTCTTCTGAATGTTGCTGCAAAACTGCCTCATTATTCCTTGCAGAATGATGTGGGTCTGAAGATATTTATTTCTTATGGCACTGTAGAAGAACTCGGTCAAGGCGATTCAACAAATAATCTTCATCTCAATATGCGTGACATGGTAAGCAACTCACAAAAAGTTTTATACTCCATTTTTTCAGAGTTACTTATGAATGATAATTTTGATCATTTGTCCATAATAATCACTGATTTTCACACATATTTTGCTAGTTACTAAATGTAAATGTACCTCTTAATGATTTGCAATTATGGTCAATTGGCTTCTGATAATACAGGAATTCTATTCACAATGCCCAAGATGGAATAATTTTTCCTTCATGCCAATGGACTAAAATCGTTTCTTGTCTTTTACTCTACATTGTGTATCTCCGACTTCTCTGTAGATGGATAATTTAATAGCCATTTTTTCAATTGTAATCAGGTGTTCCTATTGGTGCATATGCATGATGTCAAATTAAAAGACGGGCGGACAACAGAGATTGAGAAGATGCAAATGGCTGTGATAGAATCTGACTCAAAAGAATTGTGTGGCAGTCCTGAAGTTCACTTGGATAGAGGTGGGCCACCAAAGTTATCACCTAGTGAAAATGATGGTTCTGAGGTTAAAGTAGATTCAGATAATCAAGAGAAGATGGTTGACCAAGGAATTGAAACAAACTTCAGCGTTGAAGAGGAAGCTGTTAATCCTGAAGACTTGAACATAGTTGGTGGAAATACTCCTGAGAACCTTGAAGCTGGAGCTCTTTGGGACGTCTTCCGCAGACAAGATGTACCGAAGCTGATTGAGTATATAAGTATTCATTGGAAGGAATTTGGGAATACTGATGACGCCATAAATGATTCTGTAAATTTTATTGTTTTATCATTTTAGTTGATCTCTAAATGAACATTTCTCTGGTTGTATGTATTCACATAGCTAAAATGTACTCGTTTTTATGATCAGGTGCTCTGGCCCCTTTATACGGATGCTATATATTTGGACAGACATCATAAGATAAAGTTGAAAGAAGAATTTGGTAAGTGCAATAGTAGGCATTTTAACAAAAACTTGAAAAATGAATTTGGTAAGTGCAATGGTAATTATGGTTACTGTGGCTTGGTTTCTAATGTCCAATAATGCAATACCCTTTTTGCCTGACTGCATATTGAGTTGACTTTTGTGATACTAACATCCAAGTAGAGTGATCAGAGTTTAGTTTGACCATTCTATTTTCATTGTTTGATGTTGTCACTTACACATTTGCATGCTGTGGCATTGGTGGATGTAATACCAATTGAAAGAAAATTAATCTCCGATATTCTATTTAATCTCAAAATCATGAGTATATGTGAATACCAGAGATAAAACGTACCTTGGGTTCTTAAGTCATCAATGGCGTACTGGAAGCTAGGGTTTGTGTGCTAAAGAGATAAAACCACCTGTTACTCCTGAAAATTCACTCTGCAGGAGGGAGTTCGCCCCCCAACTGGTTCAACTCCCCAACTGGTTCGGAAGAGCCGATGCATTGTGAACAACACGACCCCCAACCAGGAAAGAATTCGTCCGAGCCCTATGAAATACATGATTGGACAACACGAAGTGACCCTTCACTTTAGGCGCCGTCTCCTACCTCCCCTACATGCGGTCACATCGCAGGTCTAGAGATATGAAGATCCTGGCATTTATGGTCTGACTGATTTGATTGATTACGGACTGTTAGATTCAGTTATAGAGATACACGCGTCCTTTCATCCTACGGTCTATATCAAATGTAAATTGCTATATAAGGCAGGATGCCACATTGTAATAGGATTATGAAAATTTTGGCATTAAAAATCTCTCCCCATATTTCACCTCGCCTCGGTCCGACCCCCTTTAAAAAACGAGAAAAGAGTTACTTGAAAAAGATAGATAAAGAAATGATTTGTTACTGTTGAACCGCTTTTTGGGGTCAACAGAATGGCGCCGTCTGTGGGAAACTTGACACAAAAACCACATGCATCCTAGTGGTAAAAGTCGTTCCAGGAAGAGCCTTGAATAAAGGATTGGATTCTTGAAAAAGAATCACAGCGAGGCGATCCCAGAAACC
>CAIGRO010103127.1:0-28579 GCA_903798355.1 Fraxinus baroniana | reverse complement strand
GGCATTAAACGGGGCAAGAACCCGGGTGCCCCGCCCCGAACCCGCCCCATTGCCATCACTAGGAGGGGGGAGGGGGTTTCTTCTTTTATTCTAGAAAATAAGTTTTCTCCCTAAAAATTATAATTTGAAAATCATGCTTGGTAAATATATAAGGAAAGGAAAGTTACGATTGTATTCTTAACCTTTCACGTCTATTTAAGTCTCTGAATTTCGGTCACTAATTAGTTGATCAAAACCATCAATGTGGAAGTTAAAATCACATGCAACTTTTACGTGACTCAAAGCAAGTCCCCTAAACACTTCTCTCCAATTCAAATAAAAGTTGTATGCAATTTTATTAACGTCCGCATCATCGATTTCCATCACATGAGATCTTGATTCATTCGCATATAAGGCCATGTTTGTCATCCTTTAAAAAACTAAATTATTTACTACAGTATCATTTTTTCACCACATTCACACAATAAAATATTCTACACACAAATCAATAAAATTTTCTTATTTTTTAACCACACATTCTCTAAAAAATATTAATCCATAACTCATTATCCCCAAATAAATTCTATGAAACATGCACTAAATAGGTTGAGCATCTAGAGTTTGAGGACTCCTCAGAACTACACCATGTAAAATGTTAGGGAATTTCCCTAATTTTCCCTAAAAGTAATTATTCTGACTATTTCTTTTAAACACAATCAAACATGCTCTACGTTTCAAGTCAATTAAATTAAATGTTTAAATCTTTTTGACCATTTTTGGCCATGTCCATGCATGCATTTCCATTAATAAATCGCTTACAAAAGTATTTGCGTTCTTCTGTTTTCCCACTTATTACTCAAAATTCTGATTGCTTTTTTCGTACGGCTTTACCAGTTTCAGATTATAAGTCAAGAAATGTCTTAAAAAGGGAACTAAAATTCATTAAGAAAATTTACTCTCATTCATAAAGTTAATTATAATTAAATTGGCATTTAGGGAAAAAAAAAGGAACATCTTTTGTATAAAAAACATTATTAATTAAGTATTATAGTTTGACAAAGAGAAGTATATATTCTACTTTCCTAATGTATATAGCCTTTGTATTCTACTAGGTCTCTCTGCATTCTTCAAAACTAATTTCATGGTAAGGATTAATTCTATAATTTTTACTTTTTATTTATATTCTTGAGATAAGATTTAATTTCATCTTCAAATTTAATTTTTTTTTCTTGCTATAGGATATTCTTGCTTTCATCTTCATTCTTGGTTTGGCTTCTTCAAGATTTTCAAGTTTAAACATCGCCTCGGGAAACGAAGATCACTTCAATGTCATCGATTATGGCGCCAGAAGTGATGGTGTTACGGACGATTCTCAAGTAATCAATGTTTCGAAAACTAGACCTGACTGACCGGTTCGACCAGATATTGATTAAAAACTTATTCAATTCATTATTCTTTTGTATTCTCAGGCATTTCTGAAGGCATGGGATGCTGCATGTAGTGCAGCAGTTGAGCATCCAAGGGTGATAATCCCTCCTCAAAAAAGCTTCTTGGTAAATCCAATCAATTTTCGCGGTCCATGCAAAGCGACGAAAATCATTTTCATGGTAAGGAAAAGAAAATATACATAATTTGCCACCATATCAATTGGCGAACGTCTTATATTTTTAACTTTTCGAGCAGATTTCAGGCACGATTATCGCCCCTAGCTCGCCTATCGTGTGGGATGGGCGCGACGCAAGTCAATGGCTAGCATTCGACAATGTGAATGGGCTAAATGTTGATGGATTTGGCACAATTGATGGACAAGGCAAGGGTTGGTGGGATCAGTCATGTAGATATCATCCACAAAAGGTATGCATATAACCAGATTACGAATTTTTTGCACCTTTAGGTTGGGTTCTCGACTGACTTTTGTTTGTTTCTTTTAACTACGTCTGAGTTTCAGAAACAGTGCACAAAATTGGCTCCAACAGTAAGCACTTCTCTCCTTTATTTTTATTTTATTTTATTTTATTTATTCAACGTTCTCAGTTGAAAAAATATTTATGTGGAAATAAAAACTGAATGGAATGTTATAAGTGAGCTTTAATTTTAATTAAATATGATTCAAAAAAATTATTAATGAAATTAAACAATAAGAAATGGATGAATAACGTAAGTCAGAAGAGTCTTAAACCCGAAAAAACCCTTCTTTTGTTAGCATTTTCGTTAGAAATCTCAAAAGTTTCCGAAGCCATTAAAAGAAGTGAGAAAAATTAAGCCATCTTTAAAGCAAGCATAATATCGAGCATCGACTGTATATACGAATTTGTCCGAAAATGCAGGAACTTGTACAAAAATGTATGAAATTGTACTAAAAGTTTGTAGATCATTCAGGGTTCGTTTATTTTGAAAAGTCGAAAATTGCTTTCAAATGTGTTTGAATAATTTTATGAAAATTCTTTGTTGGCTAGAGAACTTTCAGAAGAAACTGTTTTATGTTAGTTTTTTCATGAAGCTCTTCTACAAGAAATTGAAGTAAAGACAAAAACACTGCCAAACGAATCCTATATACACTAGCGATGCTTGCACACATGAAATTGTAATATGCGTGCAACATACTCAAATAAAGGGCCATTGGACATGGCTTTTAAAAAGCCAAAATGAGCTTTTGACTTTTGGATCCATTTCACTAATTTTATGGAAATGTTTAGAAAACTGATCTAATGTAACTTTTTCTGAAAGCACTTTCAGAATATGAAGTTCTTTTAAAAATTAATTTTCAAACAAAAATTGATAT
Source organism: Fraxinus baroniana (assembly GCA_903798355.1). Taxonomy (NCBI): domain Eukaryota; kingdom Viridiplantae; phylum Streptophyta; class Magnoliopsida; order Lamiales; family Oleaceae; genus Fraxinus; species Fraxinus baroniana. Next base: position 25,818 of record CAIGRO010103127.1, on the reverse strand, counting down.
ATCTTCCTCCAAAAGTTTTTCTACAAGAAGCAAAAGAAAAGGCCAAACAAACCCTAAGTATCGTCTTAATTACTTAATGCCAATGTTTTCACAGTTAATGTGTGAACTATATATGTTACTTGTTGGAAGACTAAGATTCTATAATGAATTTGATTTGTTATATATTCTTCAAATATAGACCTATCAAATTTGTAACTTACGTGACTAGCATTTAAGGTTATAATTAATGAAAGTTACCACAAAGTCAAGTCTAGATTTGGGTTGATTAATTCACTTTGAGTAGAGAGAGAGTGAGAGAGTTTTTATAGACTTAATTTATTTATTTTTTTTATTACAGGCTTTAAAGTTTCTTTCGTGCAATGGGAGCAGTTTGAGTAACATGAACTTCATTAACAGCCCTCAAACGCATGTGCTCCTCAAGAGATGCAATGAGTTCGACGTTAACAACGTCGTGATAGAGTCTCCGGGAAATAGCCCTAATACTGATGGAATTCATATTCACTCGTCTCGCCATTTGACCATCACCAATTCTAAAATTGGAAGCGGTACTTATCGTTCTCTCTATATACGTCGCGTACGCGTGTGCATGTTTAACATTTGTCGTTTTGGACCTGTGATTCAGGCGATGATTGCATTTCTATTGGTGATTACGTTTCTAACGTTGAAGTAAGTAATATTATGTGTGGCCCTGGTCATGGTATTAGGTACGTAATTAATTACTTCTTTCTTTTTATTTTACTTTATTTTTTATCCTTCTCCTCCTTCTTTTTCCTCTCTTAATCTTTGTCCTTTCCACACTTGGAATCCAAGTCAATTCGCGAGGTTTTTTAGATCCACGAGTGAGAAACATACAAAAAAAAACGTCAATTTTGGAAAAATATAGCTCACCCGTTGACATATATAGTAGTTTATAACAATTTAATTAAGCAATACAAAAGAGAACTCAAAAAAATGAAAATGAAAATCTAGACTAGAATTTTTATTACATGGGCCCACTTAGCTTTGAGGTAAGAGATGAATATTCGGATACTTCTTCTTGGATTTTTCTATGTACACCATAGGAGGTGCCATAATGGACAAGGGGTGTCATAATGGACAAATGTCACCCCCCCATTGGGGGAGCGCCTGCAGGCTGCAGGGGGTGCCACTTGTCCATTATGGCATTCATTGTGTACATTGCTATATACATATAACAAAATTCTTTCTTCTTAGAATGTATTGATTTGATCTGATAAGTAGTACCAAACTTGTTGAATCAATCGAACGCACTTCTGACATTTATCGACATCTTAAATATTGAATTATAACTCGATATGTTTACCTTCTTTGTATGTATGATAAAATAGTATTGGAAGCCTTGGAAGAAGACGTAATTATGCCAAGGTGGAGAATATTTACATAAGAAACGCCCATTTCAATGGAACAACAAATGGAGCACGAATCAAAACTTGGCAGGTACGAACTTAAGACACATAAAAATTTGAGTTAGGATTTAGTAGAAGAAAAATCAACATATAACTTTGCTACTATGTGGTGGTAGGTTGGAAGAGGATACGTTCGAAAGGTGACCTTTGAGAATCTTATATTCTCATCCGTGAAAAATCCTATAATCATCGACCAGAATTACTGTCATCCCCGAGATTCATGTAAACAGGAGGTAAATCTTTTGACTTTAATTTTCACTGAATTCCGATGTAGTTTTCTAACCATTTTTCCTCAATTGTGTGAAGAAAACTGGAGTTCAAATAAGCGATGTAAATTACAAGGATATATTTGGAACATCGAGCACGAAGATAGCCATTACTTTAAACTGCAGTCAGTCCGTGCCATGTTTTGGAATATTTATGCAGTCAATACAATTAGAATCGGCTCAAGCTGGGAAACAAATCACAGCAAACTGCAGTAGCGCTTTTGGTGAAGAAGATGGCGTTTTTCCCGGCCACTGTCTCTCAAAAGCACGCCTTTGATTGATTGGGTACAAGTGTACCTTTTTACTTATAATATTAGATTTCGACAGATGCCATTTTGAAAATAATTTTTTATTATTATTTTCTTTTTCTTATCAACAATTTATTTTTCATATTATTTATGCAATACATAATCTTTTCATTTTTCAATACTGATTATTATCGATTATTGATACTTCAGAAATAATCAAATTGACCAAAACGTGGTACGTGAAGATTATTGGGAAAAAAAAAAAGTTAGAAGAAACGTTACAAGTCATGATTTGAGAAAAAGGTCAAAAAAATGCCCAAAAATTGCAACAAGTAATCAAAGAGGAAATATTAACTTGAAAATTTGTAAGACGAAGGACATATTTGGCATGAAATATTAGATAGCGCTACAATATTCAAAGCTAAATCACATTTATATATTTGCATATCAAATACGGTGATTGACGCATTCCTTCAATAGCACATGTAAAAGGAAAGAAGAATACATAGAATCGCGTCTCTTCCAGATTATTTGATTTTAATCCCTTACCTATCATATTCCCCATTAAAGGAATAAACTTAGAGAAACAACATAAACCCATGTCTCTTCTATGTTTTATAGAAAAAATGGGAAGTTGGGGAGAAATTTACAAAAGTAGCATAATTGAGGGATTAAAAGTAAAAATAAACAAGGGCCTAATGTACAATACAGAAATATTAGCCAAAAGAGGACTTTCCTGGCTCTTCAAGAAGCTAAAATCTGTAATGACATTTCCTTGAGAGAATGTGCTAATCTGCAGAACACTTTAAGGTCGTGTCCCATTTTATCCTGTAAGATATATCCAATAATGCATCAATCATCATTTAAAAAAACCTTGGGCTTCTATTATAAGATTCAATGCCTCTTAAAACATCAAATGAAAGATTATTTTTCTCACATACAAAGGACTAAGCCATATTCTCTAAATTTAAGTAAATGCTTTTTTGCCACTCAATAAAAGTAAAATTCAAACGGCCCCAGAGAAAAAAGACATCGAACTTAATGAAGATACGTATTTCTGTCATTTTGTTTGACTCAAAAAACGGAGTTGAGTTCTAGGGGTTTTTAAGAAAATTGAAGACACTGCCCACTTGAAAAACCCTATGCAAAAATCATTCGAACCACATCAGTCTGGAAAAAAAAAATCACCATACAAATTCTCGAGCCCACAAAAGGCGAGGAGCAAAAAAGAAGGAAAAAGTCAAAGAAAATAAGGCAGCATCCCAAGTAAATATTTTAATCTATCAAGAACTGGAATTAAATCACCATACCTCGCTCAGCAACTCAAGTCTTTCAAGAACTGGAGTCAGTTCTTCGCAAAGCAAATGCAAGTCCTCTTTACTATTATGCACGTCACCATATCCAATTGCTTTCAAAGAATGATCGTATTCACGTGCATAAGGGCTACAAGCAAAAAGTATATGTATTTTAACAAAAACAAATTTTGAAGATTTCAAAGAGCAGAACACGAAGAAATATACCTATCTTGGAAATGGGTGAGAATAATGTTCATCACATTTTGTGTAATCAGAAGTAACAATGTAATAAACCGATTCCTGTGTCCAACAATCTGGCACATTTCCACCATTGCAATATATCTCCTGCAGGAAGAACAGGTTTACCAAGAATACAGTAAACATTTCATCAACAAAGCTTGCAGGAATATCACTTTAGCTGTGAGCAAACATAACTGCATTACAATTAGACAATTTCCCAAGAAGTAGTTTGTAAACAAGGAAACCCAAAAAAATTAAATTAAATAAAATTAAAAATTACAAGATAAAGTAAAAAATGCATTTCTTATTTTATCATTTACACACACTGAGCTACCAATTTTTATATTGTATAATATTTTGACGAGTACTGTGGTTATTTCTGTACATTTATGTGGCTGTGTAGTTCTTAGGTCCCACAAAATCACTAATACTGTAAACAAGCAGCAACTTCCTATTGAATTATGCAACGACTGCAGCCATATTTCATGGATAACTATAGTGAATAAATAAAAATGTTAGCCCTGAGCACCTACATGTACCCAAGTCCTCCATACACTGTCCAGGCCAATAATATTCACGGTTTATATATCACGTCCTAAATGCAGGTCAGAGTTTCAAAATATTCAGATTTGCGTGGTAAACTTAATACGAATCACAACCTTCCCAAACAAAAGGATTACAAAAAAATCAGTTACACTCGAGGTGAGAGAGGGAGGGTAGAGCTATTTTAGAGGAGGAGAGAGAATCAAATTACCGTTTCTGTGTATTCTCAGATGATGAAACATACTCTCGAGTAATATACATGTTGATGATTTCATCAACTTCTTGTCTTGATAGCTCATTGATGTCCTTAATCTAGAAATCCATAATAAATGAAGACTAGTTTAATATCGTAGAGTGGTGACAGAATCAATAAAATGAAAAAATCAAATTGCGGACCTTGTTAAGTAGTATATATTTTTCCTCGGCAGCTCTTTCAAGTGCAGTTGCCAGTGTCCTAAGAAAGCGACTGAGCGAAGTCAGAGTCAGCTGCTGCTGTCCAGCTGAAGTATGATAGTTGGTAGGACCATCTGATACCTATCAGAATCATATTGGGAAGAAAAGGAATCTCATCATTTTCTGCTTTGCTAAAAGATATACGAGTTTGAACAAATAAGAGCTGCATCAACACCAACACAATTACCTGTAGTCTTAGTGACTTCTTTGTAACAAGGAAATAAAGATAAGAACTCAAGTTAAAGCAGAGGCGGGATGTGTTTGCTTCAACTTTCCTCTGACCCTGAAAATTGACAATGAAGTGAATAAAGGAAGACAAGAATTTGTAACAAATCTAGATGTTTTTCGAGTCAATCCATGTAATTTCGAGTGAGATATTGTGGACTATATATTACCTCTGATCGGACTGATTGCATTGAAGTGAAAACATCAGGGTCACGGGAGAAAAGAGCACGCATCATCCCAAAGAGCCCTTGGATGAAGCCATATTCATCACTCTCTTCATATGGCCAAACCTTGTAAATTTCATCAAGTCTTTTATAGTCAGAAAAGAACCTTTAACAGGATTTAGTGGATTAGAAGTCATCTGAAGTGGCATAAGAAGACCATTATTTTAAGCTGTATTTGATTCCATAATCAGTAGGTTGATTAACGTTGAACACCATGCAATCTTTAATTGTCCAAGATTATATTAACATTAGTCATCCTACGAGGCTTCTTATATTTAACCGGTTGCCATGTCAATAATATACATGCACAGTGCCTAAACTAGTTTGTCAGATACACAATATAATATCAAATTAACGTATAAAGACCTGTACCTTGCCGAGTATGCCCACAACAAGATTTATTTGTTCCAATGTCAATTCATTGGCATCAGAAATATCTACTCGAAGAATTAGGTCAAAGAGAACCTGATGACCTTTAACAAATTCTATGACTTCGCGTACAATTTTATTCTTCACCTATAATCAACCAAGTAATCAAGAAAAATAAATTAGGGCCAGGTAAAGAAACAAAAAAATTGGTATGTAAACCCAACTTTCCAAGGAAAACAGATAAAACAAGAGTACAAGAAACAGACTAGAAAAATAACGCAATTGATATTACAAATTATTCAGCTATAACAGGTTAACCTTGTACAGATTATAAGATCGCTCTTCCAAAATGCTAAAGCATATTCTTGCAATAATAATAGAGAACATTTCATATGCATATAAATAAATCCAGACGACACTCAGTTCTCATTTGAAAAGTCTATGGACTGACTTTTCAGCACTATGAATACATTCCTTCAAGTATTTCAGAAAGCTTTCTCACCAAAATTATAGGGCAGAACACAACCCATTGTAGAAAAGGTAAAGAATTTACACAATGAATCAACCACATGATTCATGACCATTCTGGAAATTCTGGAGACACTTGTTCTTAATCATCAACATCTTCATACAAGTGGTTTACAAATGAACAAAGATATGCAAAACAGCATATTTGGGACAAACCAATCCTCTGATACTCATACACAAACTCTATATCATTATTGGACTCACTCTTGGAGAAGCTTTAAGTTTGAATATAAAATCGAACAATTCTCCCCAGAAAGAGTAGAAGTTGTACTAATATTTTAACATCATCTTTAGTTCATAAGTTGGAATTGTTAAAGATAGGGAAAGATTATTCTACATCATATTTTCACAATTGTGTGGGATTATTTTCCTTAATAATTGATTGTGTGATTATCACACAATCCTTCACTTTAGATTTACAATAGTGCTTCTACTTTGTAATAGTGATACAAGTTTATCGTACACAATTTATAATATTTTATTTGATAATCGTGGATGTTCGAGCCAGCTTGCGCGCACCTCGACTAATCTCACGGGACCCTAAAACTTACGGCCAGATACTCACCTCAGTAGTCCTGAGAAAACTCGAACTGGTGACTATTGGGGAGCAAAACAAGTTTAATTCGGTATTAGTTAAATTTGTATTCGCTTCCAATCTCCAGTGAGTGGCCTCATGCTGCTCGTCCGGCTAAGTTTCGTTCACCTTTTTGGTGTCTTCTTAGCTTGTTTGTTTCTAGATTTGTTTTCTAGTTTCTCAGTCATATAAATTTCAATCTGGACTTTCTGATTGCTTATCTTGTTTCTTCATGACCCTTTTCTTTCCCTCGACACTTCTCTCTCCTCTGTTCAGTTTTCTCTTGATTATGTCTGGTCAACTCTAGTGAAGGTCGTGCTGCCATTGTTTGATAAGTATTGGGAAGGCAAATATCGAAAAATACACTCTCGTCTCCATTCCTCTTTTCTGCCAAAGTACCAAACTCTTTGAATAGGGATATTATAAAGTGTCCAAGCCGGTCACTGAAAGGGCAAGCAAATATTTTGTCGAGCATTTTCCTGATTGGCTGTAACCTTTTTCTTTGTGATGGCGCATGTGCTTAGAATGGCTCCATTCTGATGGGTGATCTTGGCTGGTGGCTTCTTGGCTACTGTTTAGCTTCCTTTTTGGGTTTAGTGGTGTTAAGCTATTTTGATCAATTTAAAGGTTTTGCTTTGGTGATGACCTACTAGATGTATCGCTAATTATGTAGCCATACTTGCAATTACGTTGAGGATGAAATTTCAGAGCATGAGGGGTTGCTTCTTGAATTGGACTATTTGGGATTTCAACTTGCATTAGGGCCCTCTACCTAGACAGTCTCTCTTATGGTTCTGTATTTTCGATGGTGGATTTTTTATTTTTTATTTTGGTCTCGTGAATCCAATAATCTCATATGAGCCTCGTTGATAAATTTGTTTCTATCTTTATTTACTTAACGTATTGTCTCAAAGAAAATCTTGTACCTTTTCCACCAGAATTATTTCTATCACATTGCCTTAGCCTCCTCGGGTGCCATGGTTACTCTTTGATCTGTCTTTATCTCCATCTTTGAGTGGAGTATTGATACAATCCATGGTACTATTAAACATGGTCTATCCTTGGCGAGCCTAGTTATTAAGCCCCTGTTCGGTATCGCTTCAAATCTAAATTTTATTCTAAATCAAAGTCAACAACTAATTTTAATTACATATTTTATAGGTCCCACAACTTTCCAACCACACATTTCATCAACTTCCATCAAAATCTACTAAAAATCTGATTTTAATTCCTACCAAACAGGGGCTAAAACTGTTTGAGGTTCTCGTTTAGTCCTTGTTCGTCATACTAGTGAGTATCTTCTTTAAGTTTTGGTATGGTCATGGTGGATGATGGTTTTCTTTTACCCAAGCTTCTAGTTCTTGATTGGCTTAGTCGGCATTCAATATTAATACAATTCTGAAGTACCATTAAGTCTTGGAAATGATGATTTGCACAGATCAATTTAATTATCAAACTCACTTTGGTTTCTACAATACCATATTGAGTTTGAGAGGATGTTTAAAATATGGAAAGATTATAAAATTCTGTACCATGATGTTCAATTGTATGTGATTATTTTCCTTAATAGTTGATTGTGTGATTATCACACAATTTCCTTTTAGAGTTACTTGTAGCCCTATAAATAGGATCGTAATAGGGACACAAATTTATTAAATAAAATTTGTAATATTCTAACAGGAATCTACTTTTTCTTGGGCATCCCAACTTTTTCTAGGCCATCCTTCTTCCTCCCACCAACTTGAAATTCTTATCACAAGAAGTTTGATTGAGTTAAATTGTTTCTTACAAGTGGCTAGAGCACAATATGAATCGATTATCCCAATTATAGATAAAGATTATCCTGGTCATTCAAATATATGCAAGTCTATCTGGATAAGGGTGCATTAATTCCTCGTAAAATAGAATATAGACAATAGCGGTAACAATTAGCTCCAGACTGAAAATAAATCATGCAGATCGCAAGAGACAAAAGCAGAAACACATAATTTATAACAGAAGAAATCTGATGTCAATCTACAACTTAGAGCTTGCAAATTTAGTATATCATTGTCTAAAACGAAGTAATTTGAATTATTATATACTCTATTCTACTTCACGAAGAATTTCGCATTCTTCGCACAATAACTAGCTGACTAGCTCAAGGCTCAACAACCATCTGGAGGTCATGAGGGGGCAGTGATGCAAAAGACACGACGAAGGGGCAGGTTATATCATAATTTAGATTTAACTCCACAAAAGTTATATGACACCTCTACCCAAATTGCAAAATGCAGGTAACAACTGAGAAAAAGTGTTCTTTACAACAGTCGGCGAAGTAGTCTAACCTCAAAGAACTCAGATGTATCAACCAATGATGTCAAAGAAAACACCAATCTTAATATTGGTGCAATGACCATACGCTGTTCATCAACATCAACTGACAAATATCTTCCAATCTTAGTATCAATACGCCGTGAAGTTCCCTGACAAACAGTATGTGTTGATTTTCGTGTCTGTTATGTAAAGAAGGCAGTGGCCAAAAAAAAAAAAGGTAGCAGACCTTTGTTTGAAGATTTAGGGCTTTACAGGATGCAATGTGCTCCAGTAAACCCATGGAAAACAGAACCTGCGCCCCTGACTTCCCATATTTGTGGCTAATTCTGAGCAGTAAAGCAAGTTCCGCTTCAAGAGTGCAAACACGTTGCATTGAATTTAAAGAAATCCTGCCACCCTAAAAAGACAGAGAAATGACCATGAAACAAAATTAGTTAGCAATTAAAAATTCAGAAATTTGCCTTCAGTAAAAAATTTAAACAAGTATGGAACCCATACATTTAGACACAGACCAAGAATTTATTCAGAATGAGTATTCTATTGGGAAAAATATCACAACCGGTAAGGTTAATGCTTCTTTCAAGCATACTGACCCAAAAAAAAAAAAAATACCCCATCCTTACAAGAGTCCGGGCATATCTAGCAGTGGATGAAAACTCAAACTTAAGACCATTCATACAGCCTCAATTCATGTTGAACTAAAGACTTCACAGAAAACGTCAAATACTACTAACATAAGACTTACGTGTTACACACAATGTAACGGCTCGATCTCTATGACAAAGCCGTTATATCATATGTACTGTCTACTAAATTGGTACCAAGATTCAACTTAATTGTCTCATAAATCAAAGGTCTTGGATTCAAATCATGGGGAACAAGACAAAAAGCCATAAGGAATAAGATAGGCTTAGGCTTTCCCAAAACAGACAATAAGTATGATAAAACTTGGGCACGAGGCCCAGGTCGTTACACACCAACATTAACAACTAGAATATCCAATCCTTCTTATATTACTAAAAGTGGAATCTAGAAGTCTGTCATCCATTTATCAAATAATAGCTCTAGATATCGACAAAATTAGATTAATTGTTATTGAAAAACATCAAAAGTAATTTATTATTTTTTACCACATTTTAGAGACTGATTACTTAAATAATCACAATCAAACCACATAATCTATAATATATCAATTATCACATCAAGTGAGAATCACTTTTTGGACGATTCTAACCGTACTATAATTCAATTATTTCAATAATAACTTACTTTTCATTTTTCAATATACATTTAATTTATTTAACAATTTAGTTACCATCAATGTACATATACATTTGACAAATTCATTTCACTTGTGTGCTTTTATTAATGTATGAATTCTCTATTATTAATTCTCATGTAATTAATATCCACATTCATTTAATTAATATTCATCTTTATTTATGTATTTCAGTATTATTAATTCTAATTATAAGTTAATTAGAATTTCATATTTAAGAATGAACTTCAATATTCACGTCCATGTATGTTAATTAATATCAAGTTTTACTTAATTGGAAATTAAATAAATGATTTAACATTAATTTTCACGTATATATTCCCTGGTATTAATTCTGAATTAATTAACATTCACGCATATTCAAATATTACTTTTACAACACTTATAAAACTTTTCATAATAACGTACAACACACGTTCCACGTTGACTCATATTCAAATATTACTTTTATAGTACTTATAAAGTATTTTGTTACACATTCAAAGTTGACAAGTCCAAACTAAATGGGGTCTTTATAATTAGAAACGCAACCAGCAATATAAAAAAATAAAATAAACTTTCTCAACTAGTTCCTTCTTCCTCTCTTCCATCATTTTTTATATGTTATTCTTAAATTCAGGGTTGGCAATTGTGCCAATCCAGGAAAATAATAGAGAAGCAAAACATGCAAACTAACAAAATATAATTAATTAATATCAGTTAAATGTAAATAAGGGAGAATGACAAGGCAGCTATTAAGCCATGTTCATTATGTAAACTACGGGAAAACTGGTGAACCGTACCTAAAATTACAGAGCTTTAATTTTTATATTAAAAAGATCAAGACAATATATAAAAGAAACAAGATGATAACATTAATTTAAGTACCAGACAGAATCTTGCCTAACGTGTTGATCTATTATGAATGAAATCATCTGGTTATGTCAAGATCATTAAAATTCATCAAATTGAACAGCTATGAAATGTGATGATTTATGTTGTTGTACAAGAAAGCAATTTAGCCCCTGTTTGACGATCTTTGAAACATAAATCTTTTTTTCTCAAACTCATTTTCAACCACACATTTTCACAATAACTTATTTTGCACGTTAACCATAAATTTTTTCCTCCCTTTTAACCAAACATTCTCTAAAAAATCACTATTCCGAAACTCATTTTCCCCAAATAATTCATTATAATAGTTTTCAAACAGGGGCTTAATTAGAGAGAGTAGTTCATCAGATCCAACCAGAAAAGTACCGACAATACAGACCATGTGATGGATAACATACGAGAAAAGTGTGTAACATAGGAGATACCTGACTCTTCCTGTCCACCATTATGGAACATACAAAAAACTTTTGAACATACATGTCCATAGCCTAATTATTTAAGTCGCCGCATAAAGCAAAATGTGTATAGTTCATTTATATGTTTATGTAGAGAAAATAGTTGGAATAATGAAGAGATCAACAACTTATTTTGATGAATGGAGATAAGTAGATATTGGAAGAATTCAAAGATCAATCTGATCAAACTTATTTTACACAACAATATCAATTATAATAAGCTTGGATATAAAATGCACCACAACTTGAATTTGCTAATATCATTTGGTCTGATATATTGAAGAGCAATGGAACAATCTTTTGAATCTTTCTAATGTGATCTGATAGGACTAAAGAATAAATAGCCGATAGCATTAAATAAGTTAAAAGAGTTTTTGTTCTTTCAAACCAAGAGTTTTTTTGTGTTGTTGATTTGACTTGCAAACAAATACAACATCCATTAAAAAATTAAACTGGAGCATGTAAAGTCCTGAAGGTGGTCATCTTTAATCAATGCTAAGTAGTGGTATACAATTCATCAAACCATCGATAAGGTGTTATCTAATCAAGATTGCAACAACAAAGGTAGCAGCATTTCAAAAATAATAGTTAAATAATAAAATTGGGCAGTTTTCAGAAATTTGTAGGGGTAAGGGTCATATACCTCATACGCAAAGGTGCTGATGTTCAGGAAGCAAGCTCTCAAGAAACCTCTACTTTGAAGTTGGCTCAGAAAAAACTTCTCATGATCAATGCAAATCAATGCATCTAAAACATATAGGGACATAGTTTTTGCAGATTCACTGCCTCGAGTGGCATCCTTTATGACCTAAATTCAAACAAAAGAGAAAAGGTTATTAAACAACATATACGGAGAGCTAAGGAATTACAAGTCTTAAATTCGACAGAGCATATTGTGCATGACACAATGCTGTGGTTACAATTTTCTGTTTTCAAATATTAGGTTAAACATCGTAACATCGTAGTGTTGGAAGATAGCACATTGACAAATTTCTTGCGTGATTGGCTAGGTGCAATTGGAGTACAGAAATATCACCTGATCAGGAGGAAAAAGTATTCCTAAGACCTTTTAACTAATGGCACATAACCCTAGAATGTAACTTCAAGATTTCAATTTTAAGGATTCACAATAAGATTTGCAAATATATAACAATGGTCATAACTCAAAAAGTAAGAATGAAGTACTAAATAATCAAGAGAATTGACCAAAGTAGAAGAAAAAGTCTCCAAAAGAAACCCACCAAGTTCAGAATTTGTTGAGCTTCCTTCTTCAGAATAGCAAAGTTCATATGTGCCAATTCAGCCTGATCTTTGTCAATCTGAACAAGATGACTCGTACTTACCATTAAAGTCGAAAGATACGAGTCTAAATAAAAGAAATTTTAGCTACAAATTTGTAAAACCTTTTCGAGATCCAGATCTCCATTGTCTTGCTCATCAATTGACAAGAACTGCAAAATCGTTGGAGGAACATCTGGATCAAGTGTATGCCGACAGTAGTGGAAATAGTTAAGCATCAGAGCATATTGGCTGCATCCATAATGACAAGAAAGTTCAAATCGTTATCTTTCTTAAAGCACATTAATATTACAGAAGGTATTACTTTGATCAAAACTATACCGCCTTCGCAATGCTTCAGATGATTGAAGTCTAAGAATTGCCATGACAAGCTTGAAAATTATAGAGTGGCATGCGCCATTGGATAATTGATTTGTCGAAATTATGTCAACACACGTCACTGTCTCTGAGTTAAAGCAGCCTCCAAATGAAAAGCGTTCGACACGTAGTTTAGCCATGCATGTAAGGCCGACCTTAAAAGTTTATCATAAAACAAGTTAATCCCTTGAACATATAAACTGCAATATTAAATAAACTAATCAACCTAACCTGTGTCAATATCAGGGCCATCTTCAGGGAACAGTCTGGAGAACCAGAAGCATTCAAAGAAGCATCTAGCAACCTGAACATACATAAATTAATAGTGACAATCATGATATATATGCTGAGGAAAGAAAAATGGGGCAGTCTGACTCACTGAAATAATATTTCAGATCTAGTATCAAGGAATGAAATTTTCTGGGACACAGACACCTGAAAAGGGATGAAAACAAACAATCAAATAACTAAAACGGGAAAAGGTTAAAAACGTGAATAATATAGATCAAATACAGGAAACAAATAAGATGCTTGTTTGACATATTAATGGGTAATTAACAATTTTAATCCCCAATAGATGGCATGATGTAACAAACATCCTGTGGTTTTCTAACGTAAATATTCTTCACTATATGCTGCAAGAATTTATAAATGTATAAACAAAACCAAAGAGTCACACAACAACAAAAACATTCACCGTCCCTCTCAAAGGTAGCACTCTAGGAAAAATGAAAAAAAAAATGACGAAGTACGTAAAAAGACAGTGACCTCAACAATCTGAGACCAACTCGTTAACATATGAAGCTGAGCAGCCTGTTCTTCTAGGTTCTTGTTGTATTTCCATCCCCATCTCAACAGTTGCTGGATAATTTCTCGTACTTCATTCAATTCAGCCTCGCTGGTAAAGGTGCTCATCTGGGGATTAAATAAATTGCACTTCTGTGTAGAGAGAAAAAATGGACATAAATCTATATACCATTGAGTTAGACAGGGCATGAATAAAAGGGTAAGCAACCAAAAGAATTAAAGTTTGAAGTAAAAAAATAAAAAGGGGAACACTCAGACACCAGAAAGGCACCTGACAAAGTTTATCCCTGAAAGAAGCTAGGTCGATCAAACGGTCGCCACGCTCTGACAAATAATAGACACCACCCTTTCCAGAGGTTGCTGGGTTGGTAAGTATATCTTCAGCCTAAAAAGCATATAGAGTTGGGTTAATGATAATAAAAACTAGATACCAAAACCATAAAAATTGTGGATCTTACCAGAGACGAATATTTTAAATTAGATACAGACTGAGAAGACTTCAGTGTGGTATCAGGACATTTAAACTGGACAACTTCAAGCAATTCTAGCACCTACATTGAAAGAAAAATACTCAGTGTTGTTACCACTGGTCATGGAAGAGCATAAAATAAAAGTTTTTCAGAAGGATGGTGAAAAGTAGTAACGAATAAGAAGTGTGCATAACTAGGTTTTGTAAATATCACAGATGGAGAAAAAAAAAAAACAATATAAGAGCAATTCTAACAAGTTTTACATTCAGACATTGAATAATATATCTAGAGAATGAACTTCTATGTAACCAAAACTAAGCAATCTTATAAAAAGATAAACTTATTTTTAAGCATAAATTAAGAAGCAACGCTTCTGCATCTTACCAAATTGGTCTTTGAAGATGACAAGTTAAAATCATAATGTCGACAATTTTAAATATTGGTATTGCAAACTTGATGTTCTTATAAAGAATTAAAGAAATAAATTTGAGATCGTAAAAGATTGGAATGCCTATCCAATTAAATGGAGATTAGCTTCACTTGAAACCATTTCCCTTAAGAAAATGTTTCCATGAATTATTCCCAGGATAATGAAATACATTTTTTTTCTCACAGTTGCTAGCAACGTGTTCGTTGACAACTAAATAGTGGATACAACCAGGGTACCTTAATCTTGCCAGTGGAACCAAATCTGGCAACTTCACGGTTGTTTTGAGGAACATAGAAAGAATCATCCTGGTTAGTTCTGTATTCAGCAATGCTCTGCCCAAATAGTTGAGCAAGAATATTTTGACACGTTTCTCGATGAAGAGCGCTCATCATATCTGCAGCATGTAGTTCTACTGCTAACAGTTTCAACAACCATGCTCTCTACAAAGGGAAAGAAAGTGAATATTTAATGGACATAAAAAATCTGTTTAATGAGATATCAATGATAATCAGCAACATAGAACTATTTATATCTCAGATTACCAAAATGCGAAATAAACCATTACAACTTTGCATTAAGTCATAAACATACATTCATGATAATTTTATTTGAAATAAGGAAGATATCTAGAATTATATAATAGCACAACTGGAAACCAATTAATCTAGTTTAACATCAATCACTAACAAAAGCTTGCAAGTTTCATTGCAGAGTAGATGAAGCAAGCTCACAGATAGTGCAGCAAGACTTGACAAAAACACGCAAAGAACCATGAAGAATATTTACAATAAGAAAAGAATGCAGGTATTGGGTACCTGCTACCAGGTAAACCGCTACTGGGGCCAAAGTCTTTTGGCTCAATTAGTGTACTAATGATTTTTTATTTTTCTACTGAATCTCTCAGATAATACACTTATCCTTCTACATTAGTAAAAAGTTTGAATTATAATAACCCATATAACTATCGACTTCCATCTTGAAGTTGTATACCCATTTATAACAAAATAAGAAAAAGGAAAAGACGTGTACGGCATGTGCAAGCAAACAAAAAATCTTACTAAGATCGTCCAATACAAAGAATGAGGAAATTGAGATACAGAGTGATAAATAACAAAAACCTGATGAAGAGAGCAGATACGAAGTGCTTGACCGCTATTTCGCTTAGGCAGAGGAGCAACACCTATTGAACTCAGATGCTGAATGATAGAGCAAAAATAACAGTAAAGATTAATCATCTATAAGAGAAAACAAGGCTGCTAAAAAATAAATAAATAAACAAAGATCAATCATGTGATGTAGCAATAACAACCTTCAAGAAGAACTGGTACTTTTTTGTAGCCAACAAATCCATGGTAGGACTAGAAGTCAGTGGATCCACGCATAATTCGTTAAGGAGCTGCAAAAGAAAGTCAATGTAAGCTAACAAATGTACAAATAAGTCAACTCTTCATCTATAAATAAGTTAATAAGTTAGACAAAAGGTAAATGCAATTTAACCTGAAAACCAAATTCATGAAGCAATGCATTGACCTCAGGCTTCGAAAGCTTATCCAACATGTCAAGAATGACTTTCAAACAACTACAATTTTGATTGAACAAGCACCAAGTTATTTTTTACAAGTGAAGAATGAAAATCTGGTAGATCGAAAATAAAATGAAGCAAAAGATATGTTGCGATGAAACAAAAATCAACGGAAAAATTTTAAAGAAACAGTAAAATATAACCTGTAATGAAATTTTGGCTGAAGCACTGTACGCTCTACAGGGCTATCAACATCAAATCTGAGCAACAAGTGCGTGATATTAGGAGCTGGCCTGTTGACATTATCAATGAGCAGCTGCATTCAGGTAATAATAGAACTTTTAGACAATAGGAAAAATTTACATTGCTGTAATGGAATTAGAATCAAGTCAAATCGAGCCTGCTGCTAGCTAATGGATAATGCCATGTATTGAAAACCGACCAAGATGTTGACTCAGAAAAGCTAGAGGGTCAAGGATAGAAAGATCGAACCAGGGTCAAACCAGTAGTACTAATAATAAATAAATTATATACCACAAAATTTGACAAACTTAAGTTAATTTTTCAAATGAATTAATACATATAGACAAAAGCACCCATTAATGATTCAATTTGGGTAAATTTAATTTTTATTTTGTCGTATGTTGAATTGTTTAATACTTTTATAGTATTTTATCGTGTCAGTGAAATAAAATTAAAATGAGATCTCCAGAAATTAATTTGAAAAGAAAAATAATTTACACCAACATGATTTTCCTTTTTTTATTAGAGTTACTACATTTTGATTTATTCAACTTCTATAATTGAAAAATCATTCACAAGTGTGACGCATTTTATTTTTTTTATCCCACATCCGAATCTCCTTAGAAAATCACTGAGACTGCATGCTATAAATATGTAGGTTAATAATTAGACATGTACCTTTCCTGGGCCTTTCATTGCTTTCAATGTATTGGGCTAAAAGTAGCAAATAATATAACTTTTAAATCATTTATCAACCGGCAGAACGGAGAAACCGATTCCGGGTCATCAAGTTGGCAATTAATAGGCTAATTGACCAGTTTTTTACCAGTTTTAAATTAAGTGGTTTTAAGCATTAATCGGACCAAATATTGAGCTGGTTTCCAGTTTCCAGTTAAACCGACCGGTCCAGTCCGGTTTTCATAACACTGGGATAATGTATGCAATAAATGTGTAGCAACATCACAGCTCTGAAACTTCATTTTATAAACATAATAATAAATTCCAAATAATGTGTTCTAGTCAGGGTATCACACAAAATGATTATAGCAATTGGAAGATTCCATATTATTATAGGAGCATTTTCAAAGCTTCTCCCTATTTCATTCATACTCTGAGAATCATGAGTCATAAAATCTAGATTTCTGATTCTCGGTGTGATTCCCTATTTGAAGATTAGATTAAATAGAAGTTGGATCTTCGAAAAATGGCTCAAATTAGAAGGAATATTTAACATAAAAACTCACTTGCATTATTAAAACACCAGGATCTTCGCTGCTCTCCTCAATAATCTGACTTTCTTCTGATCTTAGCTCTAAGCAGGCAGCATAATCCTCAATCAAAGCCCCAGCAGCATTACACTTCAATAGCAACTGTGAGAGCCCAACCATGCGAGAACTGCCACGCCAGCGACATCTTATTATTATGGTCTTAAAATATTATTACCAAATGTCTCAATAATAGGAGAAGATAGGGATGACGCAGAAGATAATGGAAAGTTGCCTTAGAATACTCAAAATTTTGATTGAACATCGCTGAACTTGGGGCAAAAAATCATATCTGACATATTCCAATAAAGCTACAATTTGATTATGATCTTGGGAGAGTATGACTTCCAAAGGCTGCATAATGAAGAACCCATAAAAAATATCATATGTAAGTTTGAGATGAAGTACCGTAAATAGAAATTCGGAAACTTTTGGTAATCATCTATTGGAATAAACATTGAGAACTTGAACACGAGAAAGAAAAAGATGCATTGGGAAAAGCACTTTAAAAGGGATGAAATGCACAGCAAGTGAACCAATAACAATTTCATGATCTCCGAGACACAGAATATTAAATGGAAACATACCCAAATTTTGATAAAATTTGGGCAGGTATGTCTAAACTCCATGCAGGATTTGTGTTCATGCAAATTAATAAAAAGTGAATTTTAAGGATGCTATTGCTACCAATTGTGCAAATATTCATATGCAGAGACCGGTGCAGGTTGGTGTGCTTTTCTTTCTTTTTCATTTTTTTTCTATTTCTTGTCACGGGGTGAGGGTAGAAGGATCACAAGTACTACACCCTCAAAATCTTGTTGAAGCCTAAAAAAATCTTTAACCATTATGCTTGCGATTGTAAGCATAGTCAGTTCTGTATTCAACGTAGCTGGAAAAACAAAAAAGCTTTATTAATAGAGAAGCATGATAGCAAAGCTAAGCAGACAACCACAAGGCAACATGGACTTGCATATCATATTAAACCCAACTATAAAGCAAGCCTCAAGAAGATCGCTAAAATTGTTACCCATCTTCGCATAGATTTTGTCAAAATTGAAAGAAGCACAAATCGGGCTCATATATTATCTTTCAAGGCCTAATAAATAAACAAGGCTTGAAGAAAATGCATTAAGACAATACCTGATATAGAGGGCGCAAGAAGTCAGAAACAGTTAAATCTTTTTCCATCACAAGAATTATAATTTCCAAAGATAGGAGAACAGCCTTTTCAAGAAGTTGCCCATAAATTTGACTCATACGCTCAGTGACTAAAAAATTGACTCCCGGTGAAAGAATTGACATTACATTCCGAAAAGCAGTTTTACCGCTCATGAAGTCCTACAAAAAATCCGAATTGTTAAATAAATATATCAGCCAATGCACCAAAGAAAAGATAAATTCATAAGCAATCAACTCCTCAATTTTGAAAAGTTGTCGGACTTCAAAAGCAGAATTGAAGTTCAACGTTGACTTTATACCCCAAAACATTTTTATAATTGAAATTTGGCCAAAACTAAGCCCCTGTTTGACAATCATGTCAACCATTATTTCAAAACTCTTTAATTTTTATACTCATTTTCAACCACACATTTACACAATAAGATTTTTTGCACGTAAATCCAAAAAATTTCCTACTTTTTAACCAAAAAAAAAAAAACACTATTCAAAACTTCATTCTCTCAAAATAATGGCAATCAAACATGGGCTAAATTCCAAAATTCATAAAATAGGGTTTGTCATGTACTTGACATGTCGAAGCTGTGTCCCTTGTGTGTCAAAAGTTCAAGGAACTGTACCTTCCTACATATAACTTGATCAAAAAGTTTAGATTATGTAAAGCCGCATATATATTTGTATTCAACTCCCTCCCTCACATGTAGGTGGATACATTTTTTAACCATCAAAATCTTTCATGTGCAAAATTTCATAAAATGGGTTGCAGAAAATGTGGACTGATGAACTTTGCATGATGTGATACCATGTAGAATTACTTGATCTAAAAACTTCTTCAATAACACAAGCCTAAGTTGCACAGACACGGACCCGTCGAGCCAGAAAGCTGAAGCCATATTAGTTAGAGAACCTAATGAACCCAAATCCTAATCGACTTATCAGCTAGCTCGTGGGATCTTCTTCTTTATATTAAGATATAGCCAAAGGCATTGCACCTTTGAACAAATAACTCATGATACGTGATTTTTCGAAAAAGTAGGATACGTATAAGTTGATTTAATTCTTTAAAATTTTAATTTCATATATTATATCTTTATTTCTATAATTTTTAATGTAAGACACTATATATGGAATGTTGAATGGTTGACCAAAGGGTGTCTCTAAAATATTTCTCAAGAGTCACTTATTTAAAGATATACAAAGAGCGGTGTCCAATAAGTGTCGGGATATGACACGATACTAGTTGAATACTGACACGCCCTAGTTGGAGTATCCGTGCATCGTGGATGCACACAACCATGTGACATGTTGGATACGTGCGATGGCATCTTGCCCTGACTAATGAGAAATTGAGAATCTTAAAAAATATATAAGATAAGACAAGGTACATCGTTGTTGGGCACATAAGCCAATAGGTCATACTAGTTATATTGCATCCTAGTGTCCATCCTTATATAACAATATTCCATAAGATGAACGTACGAAAAAGCAAGATCTTAATATGGATGTGTATATATACTAAAAATATATAAAATAAGAAATAAACATATACGCTAACATGTGAAGGTGGCACGAGTTTAGGATAAGGTAAAAGGAGGATGACAGAGATATTTGAGGCCTTCATTTTGTACATATGAAGAAGATCCCCTTCTACAAGGATACATTTCCATTAGAACATGTTGGGATAGAGGTAACAAAATCCACATAACCTTGCAAAACATTCGAGTTCCTTAAAATCATCTAGGAGGTATAGTTGATCAACACAAATAGTACGTAGCAGTATAATATTTTTGTGTTGGAAGAGAGTCTATACATACTCTACAGATGAAATGCTTCACTTTGTATGGTGTGTCAAAAGAGGATTTATGTAAACCTTACGTAGATTGGAAATAACTGCTAATTTGTTTAACAAGACAATGATGAGATTATACTACATAATAGCAGGAGAGCAACTTAACAGCATTAACAGAAAAATGAGATATCAATAGTCAAAAGGAGGCCAATACCTTCATTAATTCTATGGCAGGAAGATTCATATGCGGAGAAGATTGCCCCTTCCCAGAAAGCTGAGATTGATTGACAACAATGTCGACATCCTCTTCTCTAACATCGTACATGCTCAGCATCCTACACATGATAATAAATGGAAATAAAGGTCAAACCACTGTCATTAATGCAAAATTTACTATTGGATATTAAGCATTTATAAATTATAATAGTGAAAATAAAGAAAATCAGAAGTCGAACTTCCGTAGGAGAATTCAGGAAAAACTGCTATAGTACATGAACCATTAACAAATCTCACATTTGGAAATGTTTAAGACAAGCCACAACTAGTTGCCATTTATCACAGGGGTCAGCATAGGCCCTCTGTGGAAATGGGCTGAATACATGGTCATATATAAATCTGAAGATGCCAATAAATCTACAAAAAAAAATATAACTGTCATTAAAAAAAATCATTTCACGATAAAATAAGTAACTATAAATCATTATAATTGATAATTACAGCCAATACCTATGTCCTCTGTCGCTAAGATCCCTTTCCTCGGCAATTAGAACATTTAGCAAATTGATAAATGATATAGTTGAAGGATATTGTTCTCTTCTTGCTTCAATTTCATTTAACTCAAATTGCATGTCATAAACCTTCAATTGAACAATAAACACGTATAAAATTGATGATAACAGAACCAAAAAAAATCCCTCTGCTTCTTCTTTAGTTAAATCACACCGCACACAATCATCGAGTAATGCATAAATATACATATCCAAGAATTGAGAAAGAAACAAAAAACGAGAGGAAGGAATGAGACTGCTTGAAACCAATAAAGACCAAGTAAAATCTCCAGTCCAGAAGTGCCTGCTTGCTGATGTAGCACAAATCACATATTAAAATTAATCATTTTCAGATAAGCCTATGGCTCCATATCAATTTAACCTTGTACCACAAGCAAGTTCAGATATGGTTCAATTCTTTCTCAACTGAGCCAAACAAGATTTCAACCAAACCTACCTGTGTGCCCATTGGTTGTCCGCTGTTCCCAATATTAGGCCCAATAACTACTGGTAGATCATACTGCTCTAAGTAACTCCAAATTGCATCTTTCATAAGTGGAGACACATGCACAAAAGTAGCTATGGCATTTCGCAAAGCACCCTACAAATCACAGATGCAATGGTCAAGAGCAGAATATGAATAACGACGACCAACAGGACAAAATAAAACTGAGGTATAATATGGAATAGCAGAAAATTCAGAGATCGCAACCTTGAGATAAGGAGGCACATTTTCGTAACTGAGGAGCTTGAACAGTGGCTCAATATCAGGAAACCAGTTCTTCCTTTCAATGGGATTTCCATTTTCCACAACCTGTATCACAAAGAAAGAACATGTACAAACCAGTCCCGCTTACATTGATGTTGAAATACAGTTTTAGAAAGGAAGAATAATAATTTTATTTTCGAGTGATTCCCCAAAATTATATATACATGTCCACACAGAGATTGGAGTCAGCGTTAAAATTGTGGGAACAGTTCAACAAATGTTCAGATTCAATATATTAAGAAGGCTGCCCGTTGATCATAAATTTCTACAATCAAATTCTTTACACAGTTATGGTAATTACATTGTTTCAGTCTCAGCTGAATGTTTTCATGAGAGAAGTGAATAAAAGATGCATCAAACAGTGTCAGGGCAGGTTTGAATCAGCCTCGAAGCGTCAAACCTGCCTTCAAGCAGGTGCTTGATAGAATCAAAACAAAAAGCACTTGCCCGCTTGTTTTTAAAAATAAATAATCAACAATCTTCAGTTCAGTTTTTTTTTTTTAAAAAAAAAAAAACTGGTGGGTTCAAACAGCACCAGACTGACCCGCTATAATGGCTAGGCTCAAGAACCGGTCCCGTCTCCAATGAATTTTTATTAGTCAAAGAACTCCAAGCTTGTGGCTAGTAGAACTTGTGCACCTCAGAACATAACCACCAAACAACCAATTCCCATAGTGAGTTCTCTCAGATATCAACTCTTTTTTTCCGTAATAATATTATCGGTCCAGTCTCCAACGAATTCATATTCTGGGGCTCTACCAGTCCATGCCAGTTCATCTTCCTAGCTGGCCACCAACATCCACACCAAATTTTTTCAGATTTTATCAGTTCTAATGCTACACCACTCTTTCACATACTTTGTTCTTTTATTTTTTATCAATACATTAATGTGAATATTTAGTGCTTTTTTGGGATAGATTATAATGAGTAATAGATCCCACAAAATGTGTGGATAATAAGTGTGTAGAAGTTGTGAATGCGTTGTTAAAATTAAGATTGATTTTTACTTCGAATTATAATAAACTTAAAATTTTACCCAAACAAGCTCTTAAAGGGAAGTGATAGGTGTTTAAGCAATGTATTACCTATATGAGAGCT
Organism: Fraxinus baroniana; assembly: GCA_903798355.1. NCBI lineage: Eukaryota > Viridiplantae > Streptophyta > Magnoliopsida > Lamiales > Oleaceae > Fraxinus > Fraxinus baroniana. Next base: position 2,514 of record CAIGRO010103127.1, on the reverse strand, counting down.
AAAAGTTATACCTATATGTGCATGTGTAAATAAATAAATGCTAAAAATGGATGGAGGAAAAAAAAAAAAAAAGGAATAGCGAAAAAGGGTGCATTGAGGTGAGCAGATATTCTATTTCTTAATTGTACAAGTTTATATTTCACTCAAGGTTTAAAAAGACAGTAGTAAGGCCTGCCTCACCGTGAAGCGCATGTAGTATGCCTCGAGACGGTATTTTTGAGGTTAAAAATATAAGGCGGTGAGGCCTGCCTCACCGTGAAGCGCATGTAGTATGCCTTGAGACGGTATTTTTTAGGTTAAAAATATAAGGCTCACGCCTCTAAATTTGAGGCATACGCCTCAAGGTACGCGACTCATTTAAAATTTGATTTTTCAATTATATGAAAAGAAATCAGAAATTGCCCTTCTTAAAAAAGAAAAGGGTCCATTTAAAAAGGTATTTTGGGCCCAAACAAAACAATAAAATGAGGTCATATTGCAATTGGTGGATGAGGAGGATGATTTTGTAGACATTGAGAGTAGTGAAGAGGAAGATGATGGGGATTAGATTTGATTATGATTCCATTAACGATGCTAATAATAGTGATGATACTGCAGACTATTAGTCTTTTTTTTAGTTTAAGCTGCTTCTTTTTTCCACTGCAAATTAAGCGATTTTTAACTTCTGTAATACTTTTTTTTTCTTTTGCTAAACATCATCTTTCCTTAGGTGGACTATATCTCAATATGCTAATGGCTATATATCTTATTTTCTATATGCTCCAACTTTGGTTTTTTTGTATTTTGTATTATTTTATAATTCTTTTACTTAATTTTTTTTCAATCCGCCTCGAGGCTTACGCCTCACCTCAAAAAGAAAAACCGCCTCAGTACTTAGTTTCACCTTTTTAAACCTTGATTTCACTCTTACTCTCATTATTGATTTATTTTGATACACATCACCTGTCACGTGGATTTTGCTAAGGCAATAGATCGGGCTATTCGGTGGGCTCGTCTATGTAATTTAACAACTACAAACTACATAAAAAAAATTGAAGTCATATTTCAATGACAGACCTTAGGCATGGACTCATCTGAGGAAATATTATAATAAGAGCCAGCACAACTAACATTTATGGAAACACAAACTGTATGCTGAATTTTGTAGAGTTTTCTCAAAGAGGCACATGATAAGTGGTAGAACAAATTTATTCCAGATTTTAGGAAAAATAGTTCTCACCTTTTGTAGAACATTCAAGTATGCAACAAGGGCTTTTGCATCTCCTTCCTGAAATTCCGGTAACATTGCCCCAGGACTCTGAAGAGACTGCTTGAATTTTTCCTCGTAAATTGATAAACAGTCAAATAGAGTGCTCCACCCAATGAAGCGGAACGTTTTTCCATTAAGTAGCTCAAAAATTTTTGCAGCTCCCTCTGGATTGCAGGCCTGGTAGACATGAAGAGACATCAAACTTTATATTTAAAAGTCTAATTCATACTTATCTTTCAATTTTCCCACTCTTTGTTGGGGGTATGTTCAGTTCAGGGGGGCGGGGGGTCCACTTCTCATACCAAGGTACTCAGCATTTTCAAGAATGCCACAAGTGTTTGAACATTTGTATGATCTTCTCCAGCAAACTTCAAAAAGGTCCATAGAACATCATTGCCAGACAGCAGCTCGGGTTCTTTCTGAAGAGAGAAGCATCAAGGTGATTTCGTGAACAGGGATACAAAAAACGCACTGTATTTTATATGCAATACAAAATAACAAGTTCAGAATATTGCTTAACAAACAATTTCAGAATATTGAAAATTAAATCAAGCAATTTGAATATCAAATATTGCAAATTTATATTGACACTTCTATGTTCTAGTGAGAGCAGAGAAAGACACATAAAGTAATCAAGATATTTTAGAATTTTGAAATCTCTCATTCCTTTTATTGCAAACCCTGAGAAATGAGAAAAAATACAGAAGACAGGAATGTGCGGAAATGTCTCAAATCCTATACCTGGTACAGCATGAACCAAGGTAACTACAATTCACAAAAATATGCTGTATTAACTAAAATACTAGACAGATCATGATTCCAATAGTTAGAGATCCATTTGATCTCTCTTGAAGAATGAGAGCAAAACCATATTCAATCAGATGAAGACCGTCGAAAGAAGATTCCAGTGACTTGGATATGATATACTCTAAATGATACGAAAACAAACCAAGAATATTGCAAATGTGGCTAGAATAAAACTCATTGGCTGGAGGAATATATGACAATAATTATCATGAACGCAATGCAATCCAATACAATTACAAGGCAAGTTGAACACTTCCAGAATATGGCACCATTTCCATTACATCAGCTGGAGCATAGGAAAAATAAAAAAAAAAAAATTGAAAGGCAATCAAAATTTTATTAATCAAAAAGCATAATACACGGGAAGTGTATTTTCAACTTAAATCGGAAAGAAATAACATAAAATCAGGCAGTCCGTCAATATGTTTGGTGACCGCAACATTAAACTAAGTATACAA
>CAIGRO010103113.1:0-10567 GCA_903798355.1 Fraxinus baroniana | reverse complement strand
AGATGTTTTATCCTATATTATTCTACTCGTGAACCAACAAGCTCAAGAGTTTTGAGAAAAGCGGAAGATTGTAAAAATCAACACATAAATGATTTCAAAATACTTGAAAAGTCGAAACATAATGAAAACGTGTGAGCATTTTTAAAGATGTCCTGAGTAACCTTAGAGAAGAAACAATGCTAGATTAAAACTCAGTGATATGGTCATATTTATTATACCTCGAGGATTCGCTGATATCGAGCAAGTTTCACAACCATTAGTATAGAAAAAAAAAAGCATTTGAATAATGATTTTTAAGGAGGATATGTGGTTGAGGATATGTGGTTAAAAAGTAGGGAAATTTTTTTTTAATATGTATAGAATATTTTATTGCGTGAATATGTAGTTAAAAATGATCATGTAACAAATAATAAAATAAATTAGTAGTTGTCAAACAACACTATAGTCTAGGGAGTCCTCGAGGTTGAAGTAGTCCCCTAGATACCCTAAAGACTGGCATCATACTTCCAAAATTTCGGAAAATGTCCTTGGGATAAGTCCTCGAGATATTTGGCGACCTAGAAATGTCGTCCTCGAGCACTTCCTTTGCTGAACTCAAAGGCCTTTCCTACTTAAACCAAGACCTCACTCTCTTAGGATTCTAATCCTATCCATACATCTTAACCCAAGACTCCTATCCCTAAGAATGCTCTACCTCAACAATATTGTCATCAACTATGACTCGACTAATAATTGTAGGACAAATCTAACACCCATCTCAGGTAGGACTTCTAAAAGATAAAGGTACTAAGATAATCAATCCCTACCAAAAGTGTGCTACATATCTCTATAAATATAGAACATCAACTCATTATTCAGGTACGCTTTTCATAGTTTTCAGTTTATAGTCTCTTGCATAAATTTTGTTTTTGCTAATTTAAGTCTCGGAGGGATGACGATGATACACTTCAACGTCTTTGTTTTACTGAAAGGCTTTGTTCGTGCTCATTATCAATCATCAAGCTCGAGAATTAACATGTGTGATTTTTTATAGCATCATTGGCGCCGTCTGTGGCATTCGCTACCAAAAGCCATGGTTAATACACGTTCAAATCTTCCTCCCATAAGCTCATTCGCTCCAAACCTACTCCTATTGTGGATCCCCCAGTTCCTCAAGAAGAATCATCAGAAATATCAGCGGACTAACCAGCAGTTATTACCGCTGGAATAGTCGAAGTTCTCCACCAACAAGTCGTCACGCTAACTCAATTACTAAGTTAAAGAAATTCTTATCCAACACCGACACCACCATGTGGTTTCATGGCCATTGCTCGAGCTCAGATCCCTCGTAATGCCCATGATAATGGTGGGACAGGTGCTTCGAGCGTACCTCCAATGGCCTCGACCTCGAGATTGATCCCTATAGACTCGGGCAAACTTGCCAGATCATATAGGATAGGATTACAATCGATCTACAACAGAACACCCAGGGAACAGTAGGGTTCACACCTACACTTCATTCACACGAGGTACTCTCTTATCCGTTTCTGAACATGTTTAAATTCCCACACATAAAAGAGTATGATGGGACCACTAACCACATCAATCACCTCAACATGTATACGCATATGATGAACTTATAGGTCGTGCTAGACCCGATGATGTGTAAGGCCTTTCTTCAAACTTTGACTAATACCAACAGGGATTGGTTCTCCACGTTGGAACCCAACTCTATAACCTCATTCTCGAACATGGCCAATAAATTCCCTACTTTCTTCGCAAACAGTAAGTGCAACCCTGCCAAGGCCGAATGAATTCCTACACACTTTATGACAAGGTTCAATAAAAAAAGACTACAAATACCCGACCTTTACATTGCAGCAGATGGCTTTGCTTTAACGTGTGCAAAAAGGTGTGAAGCTTTCAAAATGTTTCTATCTAAGACCCCGTCGAAGTCGGTGGCTAGGCTGCTCACTAGGAGAGAAAAATACATCAACATGGAGGAAACAATGTATCCAAGGAAAACTGGCTCGACCTTTGAAAAGCCTGAGCACAAAATGTAAAACCTGCACCAACAATGAACTGTCTGATGAAAACTTGCACCAACAATGAACCGTCTGATGAAAACTTGCACCAACAATGAACCGTCTGAGCGTGCGTTTAAAAGTGCACAAAATGTAATCGAATTTGGAGCCTCCTGATCACCTCGTAAGAGTTCGATAAACATAGAATGGCCTCCACAAGTCTTCCATTAAGCACCGTGTTCGAAATGCATGCGTTACAGGTAGCAATATTTCTGTACGGCATCTCGTCAAACAGGGTGCTTGCATGTGTCAAGTGGCTCGTTTTGTAGTACGTATCAAAAGCACTGCAAGCAACAAACTCATCATGGATCAGGCCCAGTATAATAGCAAGCACGTGGAACTGCTGTCCGAGGAGAGGAGGACAAAGCGCATCTGAGGCCTAAAAATGGCAAGGCAAGGTAAAGTCATTGGGATGAATAGAGTCCGTAGTCCGAGCGCGTGATCAAGAAGTGGGACAGTGCATCGGTTAAATTACCGTTCTGAACATGACCGCATATGATGGGGGTCCAGGTGAAGACAGAGCGAATCTGGACCAGCGTATGGGAGAGGAAAAGCTGGGCCAAGAGGGGGAGGTCGAGCTTGGAGTCCATGATAAGGTGGTTGGAGAGGAAGGCGTCCATGCCTAGACCAAGAGTCTTAATGAACTGGGCACGGACGGCACGGCCTAGAAGTATAGACTGAGTTGAGACGGCAGATTCCTCCAGGGAAGCAAACGCTTTTGGGCGGAGGAAGGGCATGAGCAGTGGTGTTTCAAATGTCTCTTCCAATTCCCTTCACCTAAATTAACAGCATCAATAAAGAAGCTAGTCACTTATTTCACTAAAAATTGTAAATATTTCCCGATTGCTATCATATATTAAGCCCGTGTTTTATTTAGCTAAAAAAAGTTCAAAAAATATAAATAAAAGTCGATGGTGGTCTAGCCATTTCCATGGTTCAAACAGACCTAAGCATTTTAAAATTTAACACATCCAAACAAATAATGCAGATTGTGACACAATCTTTATAATTCGTATCCTGTCCCAAAGAAACAAAAAACAAAATTGTGATATATTCTCATTTTCAGAACAGAAAAAACGACCATATCAAGCAACTATTCCCTAAAACTTCTTATTAGACAACATTCAAAATACAAACTCTTCCTCTGTTGCTCCATTTGAAAGTCCTCTATTCTTCATGGCTCGCAAAGCTTCTGCTGTTGAGTCACTGATATTCAATAGATATTGCACTCTGGCCAAGTTTTCTGGTGATGGATCACTTTTAAGGTATACAAGGAAGAGATCAGCCAGTTCCTCTGGCACCTCCCATGACAATGGAGTCGAAGGAACAGCCTTGTCGCAGGCTAACAAGTCATTGAGAGAATTAACCTACAAGAGCATAGAGAAACAATTAAGCCACACAATCACTAAATTAATCTTCTAGAACAAAAGCACGAAAATCAGATAGCATACCACTCCCGAATGGTTTCTCTGCCTTAGAAGTGCCACTGCCTGTACAAGGGAGTTAGATAATCTACTTCGTGCAAGCTCCTGAACAACTTCTTTGGCCTTCGCAGCATTAATATTTAGATCTTTTGGGATTTTCTCATATACTTCCTCTTCGTCAAACTCTCCTGTACCAGATGAGAAGATATCATCAACGGTTTTTTTGAACAGGTTCTCTCGTAAACTTTCAGAAATCATGGTGTCTACATCCACCCCGTTTTCTTTCAGTTCTCGAATTTCCTTTATGCTAAGCCTCCCCCGGCCAACAGCAGTTTCAAGGGCTGCTGCCAATTTTGTAGTAGTAATGCTCTTTATTATTTTTTGAGAATACTGAGGCGGTAAGCCAACGTTCTTCTGCAACTCGCTGAGTTGCTCAATTCTTGCTTTAGTCAACTGTCCATCTGCTAAAATAACCTCAGCTTCTTGCCTGAAAGCCTGTTCAGCTAAGCTCCTGTGTACATCAACAATCTCCTTGTCACTCAATCCAAGTATGCCACCAAGTTGGTTTAGCAAAACATATTCAGAATCGTCCTTCTTTGTAGTGATTTGAGCCCCAAATGGAATTCTAGTCACCTCACCAGTTAAACAAAATAGCAAATATGTCTTGTAAAGATCAGTTCGATCCCTCTCTGGGAGGTCTTCTTTAAGATTTATCTCCGTCTGGCTTGGTTTTCCTATACTTCCCTTGCTTGGTCTTGCTTTCCGAAGTGACTGCAAGGACTCCCATTCCTCATCTACCTCCGTTGGTTTTTCTTCTTCAATAGGCTCTTTAGGTGGAGTATCAGTGGATTCACCTTTGATGTCTGCGACTAGTTCAGTCACAACCAAGCTATTAAAAGCTATCATCTTTTTGAGTTCTCTAGCAGACTCTGTACGATTACCAGCTGCCCTTGCTCTTTGAATGTAGCTGATGAAAATCTTACGGACCTGTACATACAAGTCATTTAAAGCTATCAGAAACACCTTAAGAATGTAGTCCAACAAATAGGTAAGGATATCCTGGTTCATCAGATACTTACAGCCTTACTAGCAATAGAAATTGCAACCTCTCTGGTTAAACGTAAACCAAAAGCAGCCTTTCTGACGGACTTCTTAATTTCCGCATCATAACCATCCACTCCTGCAGCGATTGCTTCCTTAACAACCTGTCAAAGTGATTTTGGATCAGAAACTAACAATCATGAGGGCATAATGATAAGCAAGAAACTAATCATATTTCATAAATTTACATTGAAATAAAATGTGCATAACAAAGTGTTGTTGAGTCTCCATAAAGCTACGTGCAACACCCTCTATCTGTAATCCAAGGAACAAAAGAAGGGCTCTCAATAGAACAAATTCATTAACAGCTTGGAGTAATAATTTTTTCACATTAATTACAAAGAGCAGGGTGACATGAGATTTTCTGTAGCGTTCCGCTAATAAAATCACTAAAAATTCAGAGCTTGTTTGGTTTAGATTTTTTGGAGGAAGAATTGATTTTGAATGGTGATATGATGGGAAATGTGTGGTTGAAAAAGAAGAAAAAAGTATTGATGTGATGTAAAATATTATTTTATTGAATTGGAGGAAGAATTGATTTTGAATAGTGATATGATGGGAAATGTGTGGTTGAAAAAGAAGAAAAAAGTATTGATGTGATGTAAAATATTATTTTATTGAAGAATGTATGGTTGAAAAATGAGAATTGATTTACTGTAGAATTGTAAAATCCAAACCAAACAAGCCCTAAAACTGGAAATAGATTTGTCACAGCCAAGAAGCTCCCAAGTATTTTATAAACGAAAAATAAACAAGCAAGGAGCAGAAATAGTAATCACAATTATCTAGGAAATTCATGTCTCAATTTTTCTTTTTTGTTTTTATCCTTTTGATTGCGGGGAGAGGCAGAGGTGTTATTTATTTTTTGGATACAGGGTTTGATCCAGGAGGTTCATTCATAATGCAAATCATCATACTCCTTATGAACAGGACTAAAACTTGATAACAGTCTCTGCCATTGTAAATATAAAGAACAAACCTTTTCAAATAAACTGCCACAGATATCTGCGTGAGCTGCTTCAACAGTTTGCTTTGTAATGCAAAACATGATCTGTATTTCTTCCAATGTTTTCACGTCCTCATCACTGAGTTCTCCTTTATCAGCTACCAGTTGCTTAAGCTTTCTCCGGTAAATTTCTAGACATCGAAAAGGGAAAAAATCTTTTTACAGATAGCAAATAAATAATCAAAGAAGACAAACTAAATATATCATGACATTTTAGTGATCATACGTAGTAAAAAACTAAACGAAAATTAGACGGTGACTGCAGCATAGACACAACAAATGAATGTCCCTTATTTGCACCGATACACCGGGAAGAAAGGTTCTTTCCTTCAAGGAGCATGAACATATCAATTTTTTACAGCCAAAAGTGCCTTTTGCATGTTATTATTATTTTTGCACAACTTGTAAACTAAATTAGTTTTCTAACCGACAATTGCACCAGTACACTGAAAACACATAAACAGCAAGTAAAAACCTCAAAGAAATACAATCACAGCTTGTCTCTTAAGAGATTCTCTTACTATAGACTTCTAAATTAAACCTATAGTACCTTCATGAATCTCAATCGCCTTCTCTGGATCAAAGTGCAACTCCTCGCATAGAGTTTGAAGATATGCTGCTTTACTATCAGCAGCTGCTAAATAGCCACCGGATACAGCCTGCTGAAGACGTTTACGATATACTTGAGAGGTAACATCCAGTGCAATTGACTCCGCTTCACGTCTACCTAAACCAAATATATTCCTCAATTGGTTTAATGCAGCAAGCTGCAGCAAAGAACAGAAGGATGAAGTTAATAGAAAAGTAAATAAAGGAAAAGGTAGAGATATTGTCTAGAAAAAGAGAACATGTCCATGTCGATGTTTATACCAGAAAAAGATAATAATTCCTTCCAAAATCAACTCATGGTACAAGTGTTCGATAAAACAATCATGGAAGTTTGTATCTCTAACACCCTATTGATTAGTAACGTATACATGGTTTATTTGTCAATATGTACTATGCAACTTTGCAAAGAGTCTACAATGAAGTTATATCGTTATTCATAGATCTTGTATATATAAAATTATTAGTTGAAACTTGAAACAGGAGATATTTACATGTATTTTTACTAGAAGACAGAAGTATAGGTAAAGACATAACAGCATAACTATAGCTATTCTTTTCATTCTAAAGAAGATGAATACAGCTTAAGGAAAATCAAAATAGAAATTAAAAAATGTTCATGAGGGTCTAACCTCTACATACATCGACTGGGTAGTAATCTAGGTTATATAATTAATTCACTCTATTATAACTATCCTTTACTAGTAGACAGCTGATAAGTAACATGTCATGCAGTAAAACACATACTTGGACTAACATGACGATGAAATTTAAAATCTTCATCATTGGTTAAAGTATGTAAAAATCATAAATTATTGGGACCGGCTGACATGAACATCTAAGTAAGGATATTTATATACCAAGATGTCCATTTTCTGTTTCAACTTGATTATAGAAAATTCAGGTGCTTGGCAGCTCATCAGCTGCCAACAACTCAGTTAAACCACAATAAGAACAAAAAATTGGAATGGTAATAACCTGAAGCCCATGGAACAGAGGCATCACATATTACAGGAACTGACAACTCTCCCGCCGCTATGAACAAATCTATAGCTACTCAAAATCAACACCACCCTATGTTATGTGTTGTCCATCACAATTCAACCCTGGTGAGGAATTGTTCGGTGATGGAATGTTCACGCCTTCTGTGATTAACTAACCTAATGGCTATGATGACGACCATGATTCTGTGTTAGATGTTGTATTGGACTTCATCGGTGCCTGAGAACTGTTAGAGAAGGTTCTGAAAAGTTTGTGATGGCAGGTTGTAGCAGCTGCATCGATTGAGCAGGGGAGATTAAGTTTCTTCACTTTAGAAAATGGATCAAAAATACTTCACATAAACAATCCAAGATGATCCTTGGCATTTCTCAAATTCTAAGCACCACCACCCAAAACAATAACTGGAAGGGAAAGGGAAGGGGTGAGGTGGCCTAATCATATGGACACAGTGAGGAAAGGTTATGTGATGGTAAAGAATAATGGTGCGGCTGCTGAGTAGTGGTGCTAGACAATGGTGTTTTGAGTTGCAGGAGGTGGTGCACCACGTTGGGAGACGAATCTGGCTCTGCGGAGTTTTGTAGTTTCTTTCTTTTCATTTTCCATTTGAAAAATTGACAATACGTCGCCCTCACCCCATAACTGCATTGAATAAAATGTGTTTAAAAGGTACCAAACTCGTCTACCAAAATGACTTCTGACCAAAAAAATCAAGCCATCATATTGATTTTTACCAAAGAACATTACAGAAACAAACTAAGCCTTATTATCAATAAATTTGAGATCGGCTACACAAAGTTTAAAAAGGCGAAACTAAGTATTGAACCGGTTTTTCTTTATGAAGCGAGGCGTAAGCCTCACAAAAAATAAAAAATAATTATAAAATAATACCAAAAAATTAAAAATTGGAGCATATAGTAAATATGATATATAGCCATTGGCATAGGAAAAAAAAAAGCAGTTTAAACTAAAAAAAAGCCTAATAGTCCAATTTATGACTGCCGTTTAGTTTTTTAGGTATTTTATTATTTTGATTGAGCCCAAAATCCCTTTTTAAATGGACCCTTTTCTTTTTTAAGTAGGACCCTTTCTTATTTTTTTTATACAATTGAAAAATCAAATTTTAAATAAGGCGCACACCCCATGCTTTATGAGGCGCTCACCTCAAATTTAGAGGCGTGAGCTTCATATTTTTAACCTAAAAAACATCGCCTCAAGGCATACTACATGTGTCTCACTACCGTCTTTTTAAACCATTCTCTTGTGATAATGTTGGAAATTGATGGACAAGAGACTTGAACTGTTTCAGATTTTTGACAAAAAAATCTGATCCCAATTGCACCTATCATTGTAAAATTTTTCCAGCATTTACCAGTAGAACTTTTTAAAAAAAGATCTAAAGCATGTCAGATTTTAGCTTTAATGAAGCTGCATAACTTAAAACAGTCAATAACAAGAACGCCAGATATCAAAGCATTCATGATAAAATTTTCTTTTAGCCCAAGCATTGGCCAATTTACATAAACATGACAAATTTAAAATGATCACCAACACAATTTATCTAGATATCAATGCGAAAGATTGATAGTAAATAAATTATGAGCATTGATACCTCTTATACATTATATTTTTTTATCTTCATCACAAAATAAAATCAATTAAAGTTGAGGAACAAAATACAAAGAAAATAGTTGAAAATACAAGTGTGAAATAAGAAAAAAATTATGAACCTCATTACATTTTTAAAAGTAATGCAATTGACAAACAGTGTAGTGTGGTATGAATATGTTACTCTTTTTGAAATATAGCATGCAAAAATTACTTGACACAGTTAATCACTGATCGCTAACACAATTTAACACAAGTAAATGCAAAAAAATTAAATCCCCATTAGACTGGTATAAGAGGTGTCAAAGCTTGATAATTTAAATTTCCAAGAAAATCCCATCAAGAACTAAAATATTGAAGCAAAGATATGCTACTTAAATCCCCATCAAATAACTTCTACAGTTAGTTAATATTATGCAGATAATTTGCTTTTCACTCGCCCGCAATACCAACAAATATATAACAGAAGACTCCTAAGAAGAACACTGAATAAGGTCAAGAGTGAAGGATGTAACACAAGGCAAAGTGTGATAAGTTGTATTTTTCTGTTTGCCTTTTCAAACTTAAGTTAGCAACCACACTTAAGAAGCTTAATAATAAAGGACAGAACTCAAAGGCGAAATGCAGTACTCTGCAATTTCTAGTTTAGCTATTCAAACTTGAGGTTTTAGTTGTCAATTTCCAATTAGTAATAGCAAGTTGTGACAAAAATTTCAATGTCAATATCAACTCTGAAGTTCAAAAAGGAGATACAAAATAAAGGCAAAAAGGTACTAGCATTTAGCATATTGAATAAAATCAAATGCGTAAAACACAGAGGACATTTTTCCCACCTTAACTGGTTCCAAAAAAAGTATCAGCTATCAATAATCTTGAAAACCTAGACCAGATTAAAATATTACAAGGAAAAGAACACCTTACAGTTAGATCTAAGCTTGTTACCTATGGGATTTATGACATCCTCCGCACTCAACCATCATTGAAGCACTAGATCATGTTAACAATCTCCATCTCCACCCCCATCCCATCCCATCCCAGTCCGACCCACCCTCTCAACCAAAACCAGATCAAGCCCACCATTCACCGTCCCCTATCGCAACCACCCAAAAAATGTTAACAATAGGAAAAAGTGGTTTCAATATAGTTTGAAGTGGTAGATCTGGCATAAACTCATTAGGAGGCGAGAGGAAGACTTGTGGTAGTTGTTGGGGTGGTGCAAATATTGGGAAAAGAGGTGGCTCTAGCGTAGATTCATCTATTGGCGGAAGGAAAACTTGTGGTGGTTCTTATTTTAGTGCAAATATTGCGAATCCACTGTTCCATCCTATTGTCTCTCTTTGTCACTGCGATGCTGCAACGCTCTTTCGTGCACAGTAGTGCTCACCGCTATGCATAGTTTTAGGGTATTTTCGAGGGGTTTAGGGTTGATAGTGGTTTAGATTTGAGATGGGATAAGTGTTTTCAGGTGGTTTGCGATCATTGCTGGACGAGTAGATAGCGACGATGGAGGTTTTGCACGAGTTCAGATGATGGTACAGTGTGGAGCATTATGCGATGCTGTGGGTGTGGTGGTGGTTTTGCGATTGTTGTAATGGTACTGTGAGGTGAGATGGCGCTTCTGGCGAGGTGGCGGTTGTTGGGGTAGGAAGAGTGTTTTGACCAAGTTAATTATGATCAATAAATTGGTTAATATATGATCAATAAATAATAAGTGATTTAAAAATATGAGATTTAGACTAAGGGCCTGTTTGAGCCACCTT
>CAIGRO010103108.1:0-14715 GCA_903798355.1 Fraxinus baroniana | reverse complement strand
AGTTGAGTTGGTTCACCTCAAAAAAATCCTTGCTTATTTCTCCCCGCATGACAGTACAAACCATTCTGTATTCTCGGACAAGGCATTTACCTATGCCTTGGAGCCTCCCTTCTCTAATCTGGATAGGACATGCAAACCAAATTAACATAATTAAAACTGTGAAGATCTATTAAATTTCGAAAATTTTTGTACTTCAAATAAAGTTCAACTTGTAGTTCCATCCCACCAGTAAAAATTCCAACCTCCTTCCCATCAATTCGACATGAGATATAAACCTCGTACCTTTCAGTCTTTAGCTCCCATCCACTAAACTGTTTAAATTTATTGTCATTTTCTCTCTTTCCTTCAATATGAAGAAATACTCCACCCACGTGGTGGTTGATTAAAAAAATGCTACGAAACAAATAATCTAATCTTAAACCTCCACTTTTCTGGTATTTAAGATTCGAAACAATTCTCAAGCGCTCCCCCCACTTGCACCCCCCCATCCCCACACACAGTGAAAGATATACATATAATCAAAATATAAACTTGACACAGAAAATTGACCTAAGCAAATCAGACAGTAGGAAGAATAAATAAAAAATGAGCCATACTGATCTAAGAGAAATTTTAAGGCTTGTTGGGGACGCTTTCTTCAATGATTGAATTGTAGAAGAAATCCACTCATCCTCCTTGTCAGCAGCCTCCCTTTCCTAGAAATATACAAACAAGAAATTGGTCAATTAACTGTTAAAATTTAACCATTGCTTGAGCATGCAGCAACATTTATAAAATTACTTGAAATTTTGTCTCATATAATTTGCAAGTATGGATTTGCCTTTTCAACTTACAAGGGCTAACAAAATCTCTTCAACTGTTCTCCGAGAAAAACATTTATTGATGATGTTCAACCTGTATATGTAGTCGCAAGAAAATGAGATGTGGCCAGGTTGCATAAGCAAAAGATGTAAAAAAAAATTGACGTTGGCAAGTCTTAACGTTTTTGAGCGTGCAAGAAACACAAAAAAAGGCTTGAAAAAGAGGTCTATGAGATGAAGGCTTCTTCATTAAAAGGGCACAAAAGTAACGAAGAAGGTCACAGAGATGCATATACTCCAAGTAGAATTGGTAACACGATTGATTCACAAACTTAAGAGGCCCGATTGAGTAGTGGGGGCGGCTAGAGTTGAGATAATTATCGATGATGATTAGATTTACTTTTTTAATCATGCATATATTGCATGTGATTCTTTTGTCAATACTCAATAGTCCCCCATAAATAGATTTTAACATACCAGATCCAAAATTATACTTACCTGTGGCAATCACTCCTTTCTTTCAAATTTGGTACCAACGAGAACTCACTGATAGTGGCAGAAATAACTGCTGGATCATTAGAATCTGCTTTACACAGTGCATCTTCTAATAATGATAGTTTCTGCCAAACAACATAATAAATTAACTGTACACACAAATGAGCATTCGCAGAAAAGAAGTTTGTGAAGACGTATGACCAAAATTATGGGCACTGAAGTAAAACTAGTGCGAATAAGATACAATGGCGGGGTAATGGCACGGGGACCATTCCTGTGGTCGGGAGTTGGGATAGGATAGGGCGGGACAGCCTTGCCTTGTGGCTGCACTCAATGAACCTGTCTGAGGCAGAACTATCCTGCCCCATACCCCATTTATTCGTGCTTATACCTTCTCGGCTGCTTCATTTGAACAGATGTAATAATCCGTTTCCATGTCACCCCCAACTCTGAAGTCTAAACAGCAGTAAAGTAACATTGTGCTGGTGCAATCATAACAGTCTGTGCATCAGGAAGGTTCCAAGTAGAAATTGAAAAAATATGAAATCCTAAAAACAGTTGAATTCACAATCCTTTTCCTACTTGATTCCATCATTTTTTGAAATAAGCAGAAAAAACCACAGCTTGTATCTGTTTGCTTCAGATCAGTGATAAAGCTGCTTGTGTATTTAGGAAAAAAAAAAAAAAATCCTCTTCGCAAGGTTTCCTATGTAGCTTATAGCTTTTCAGCAATTCAATTATTGCTAAACAAATGCTTAAAGCTTGAAGAACCCTGGAGTTTTTAGCTTCTGGTGGCAGTTTAGTAAGTACCAAAAAAATGTTTTGTGGCTTCTACTGCCCAATATCTTTCACCCAAATCCCCAATACCAGCCCCACCCCATTTCTCTCACTCATGGCCAAAGTACCAACTGGCAGAGGGCTACCCAGGTCTTGCCTGATCCTCTTTCCCTCTCTGTCCCCTCATTTTCTATGAACTCCCAATTTTAGGTAACAGCACATTTTACTTGGATGATTCTAATACACATTAGCGTGATAGCACAATGAACTAAAATGTAAAACTTCGACGTATTTGAATGACCATTTTTGTATATTTTTCAACAGGATAGATGTCAGGGTAGTTAGTATGATTAGTGTGTGTTTCTTTGATCTCCCTAATAAATAGTAGATACATACCGTTTTAATGTAATTTTTACGTTGTTGAATGAATACAGTTTGCTATATACATTGAAGTATATAGTTTGTTACATACATTGAAACATTAGAAGCTGGAAATATGCATACATTGAATTTATTGTAGGCCACTCTATGAATAAGGTCATAATTAGTATTGGAGTATATTTTCCTTTGGCAGCATGGTTTTCTTTTGAGACAAGATGTTAGAAAAGTCAATAGAAAGACAAAGGTTAAGACATCTAAGGATCTGGTGGTGTTAGGTTGGTGCATTTTTCCATAGAAGAATCCGAGTTAAGGGTGGTTTCAGAACGAGAGCCTGTAGCTTTTTCCGGTTGTGCTAAGGAGAAGGAGCAACCGAACAAAGAGATTCAAGAATTGATGGGTGGAATATCATTAGGAAAAGTTGATAAAGCAGTTTGTAGCCTTTCTATGGCCTACAGCGACAAACATATCACTTAAACCTGATGCCCCTAAACAACCTTGGGCCTGCTGGGCCTCAGGATGTGGGATCATGAATTCCCAAGTCTCCAGCATTGTATCAAGTTCTATATAGAAATACTGTTTGGAGGAATTTTGAAATGAATAAAAGTTTGCAAACATAAAAAAGCTCTATAAGATTTAAACAATCACCTAAGGCGTCGTCTGTGAGATTTTTTGGAGTATAGGCCCATAACAAAGGGAATCCCGCTAGGGTGGACAAAATGACCAAACTAGAACCGAATCAAATTGAGCGGCTCACTTCTACAAAAAAAATTAATAGTTTTGGTTCTTAGAACCAAGAACCATTTGGCTCCGAAACCGGAACCGGAACTAGCACTAGAACTAGAACTAGGACCAAATTGTTTTTGGTTTTGGAACCAGAACCAAGAACGAAACTCAATTTTTTATAAATTGTGTGTGCGTGCATGTGTGTGTGTGTATAACAAATCAGTGAATCACACAAAAAATCCAACTTTTGTCATTGACTCGTTTGTCTACATTAGTGAATCATTGTTATTTGACAATATTTTGTATGGGGATGGAACTTGATATTTTTGTATTCAAATTATGACTATATTTTGTTTGTTAGTTTGGACTTTTGTGAATGAATTTCATTATATAGCCCTTGTTTGGTATCGATTAAAATCTAGATTTTTTATTATTTTAATCTAAGTCAAAGTCAACCATTCAATTCAACCATATATTTTATGGGACATAACTTTTCAACCACACATTTCATCAACTTCTATCAAAATCTACTAAAAAAATGATTTTAATACCTACCAAACGTGGGCATAATATTTTACTCAATGATTGATAATTTGAAATTGAATTTGTTGAATGTCCGATGTTTATTTTTTTTAATTTAAGCATATATTACTAACTTATGGATATAATGATAGATTTTAATTTTTATTTATCATTTCAAAATTTAAGTAATGGAACTAGAACTAGAACTAGAACCGAACCAAACCGGAACCGAAAGGTTTGGTTCCGGGGGAAAAAAAAAAAAAACAGAGCCGTTGATTCCATTATCAAAAAAATCATTGGTTCATAGTTTGGTTCGATTTTTTATGTAAACGACATTGTTGTAATAAGAGATGACAAGGAGGAAATAGGAAAACTAATGGAGCAACTTGCTAAAGGAGTTCAAAATAAAAAATTAGGCACCTCAGAAGATTGGAATGCTTCACAGGGATTGAGATTGCTCACTCAAAAGACGGAATAGCAACCTCACAGGAGAAGTTTATAATATACCTCCTTAAGGAGACTGTAATGCTATGATATGTAGACAGCTGGCATTGCAATTGGCCCAAGTCACAAGTTTGATGTACCAAAAGAATGTGTGTAGGATGACAAATAAATACATTAGTGCCTAGAGGGGATGTTGATAGCACTATCACATACTACTTAACTTGTGGGTGTAGAAAGTAATTCATGCTCAATCCCAAGGAGATACGATACACGGAGATGCAACCACTTTTCCCAAAAGCTATAGTTGATGCAAGAAACGCAATCAAAACTTCTATTACACAGAATCATGCTGAGAAATCCACCTCATACACTGTTAGATCTTAAGTCTGTAGCGACTTCTCTTAGAAAAATCTTAAGTTCCAGACTTGAGATTCTGACAAATGACAATGAGAAAATCGTAGGTCTGTAACGACTTCTCTTAGAAAAGAAAACTCTATTTTGTACAACAAAACATGTTAGACTTTGAAACATATAAGAATCCTTATGACCCAAATCAAGAGAAGTTGTGATTTTTATATTGTAAACTCACGACAATAATAATTGCAGCATATTAATTCTAGGAGCTCAGGATCATACCTCTGATGGAACAAAGTGAGTTGCTAGACCAAATGCAAGCATCTCAGCACCATCCAACTTGGCACCTGTCAGACCGACATATTCTCCTGGTGGAAGTGAAATAAATTAAATGATTGATCATAATTGAGACAAATTCATGTCTAAAAATATCTATACTACTGTGACACGTGGTTAGTGTTTTCTTCTAAAGATACCAACAGAAGCAATAATCAAGTATTACTTCAACAACAGTGATATCGTCAAATGAGTTCATCAGGATCACGAGTGTGTAAGGAAAATGTTAAAATAGGCAAATGAATTTCATCAATCTCACACATCAATTAAAACAAAATATTTAACATTTAAAGAAGTTGACAAGTAGTTCAACTATCCACAGAATGGTTCCTCTCAGTGATGAGACACTAATGCGACTTATATTGTGGACAACTTTAATCCTGAAGTTTGACTAAGTTTCTTCAGCAACTGCAGATTTTAAAGAAAAGCTCACCGTTTGCTAAACATTATCGAGAAACTTCCTATGGATTCATAATCAACTATAGTGTGGAGTGTGGATTAATCAGAGTTTTCCTACATATCTCAAGGAGGACGTTCGTCTACGTACATCTCATGTAAGGTAGTATTCAGGAAATTTAGACTCTACTTAAAAGGTTTCTTGGTTTCCTAGTATATGGCCCAAGAAAGTTACAGAGTTTATCTTTGTGCCGAGAACTTAGTGGTTTCAATGGAAGAAATGTCGCAACTTTCAGAAGGAAATAATATCTGCAAATACCAGCAAGTTGCAGCCAGTGTCATGTGCTCAAATATCCTCCCTCCAAGTTCAAATACAAAATTTGGACCTCTTTTGTCGTGATCCACCTTATGCAACCAACACAATTTTTATTTCAAAGATAAAGAATTCTCAGAGATAAAGCAGTTTCAACCAACAGAAATTTGCAATGAAATTAAATGTTTTGATCTCATTTTCAAAATGTGGTAAAAGCTTGTGATCTCATAATATGTCAGAACTGCGAGTAGCTGCTAAAATAGATAATCTGGCCATCTTTCAAAAAAAAAAAACCTTGTGGTTGTGTAAGGCTGTGTCATATAAGTTTATCGAACAAAAAAATTTAAAAAGTGCCAGCATTAATTGACCCAGAAAACAATGTAAAGAAACATATTTGTGCATGCACACACACAGAAACTTAATCTAGCGTTTTCTCTTGTGATCCAAAGGGTAGTAGGAAACAATGAAGATGTACGACAATTTATATAAAAGAACCAAAAAATGGACTCTGCCGCCTGTCTAAGACAAACAAAACGAAATTCTCTTCTTAGTATTCCCACATATATTGCATTCAAGGTCTTTATTATGTATCAATTTGTTCATTAACATTTCAATATCAACTGGAATTTAGCTCAGCTTCTAATGTGCATTGTTGCTGTTACAATAATATCATAAATCCATAATTAGCAGCAGCATCCAATCTAACAAGAGATAGATGACACAGCAATCAGCCATGATATCAGAACAAGGTTAATATCTAAGAAGAATATGCAATGCACCTTAATATAGAAATATGCAGAAACACGAGCATAATCAGGAATTACCAAAGAATCCAGGGAGTCTTGACAAAAAGTAAGAGGCACCAACATCTGGGAAAAGTCCCAAAGCTGTTTCAGGCATAGCAAAAAGCTGCAAGAAGATCAAAATGAGTGCATTTTTTAGAACACAGAATGATTGAGTAACAACATATCACTCAGCTAAGTTATACAAATAATTGTCAGAAGGTACTACAATTTCACAATGTGATCGAGCATAATCACATCAAGGTATGTAATTAGACACCCGCATATGCTTAAAGCCCAAAATGTCAACACAACCCAAACTTTTTGGCTCAAGGCTATGTAACTATGCCAAATAAACACAGAGAAGGTTATAAGGAAGCAGAAAGGTGAACGTAATTACTATATTCCTCCAAATGTTAGTCCAACTTTCAGGAGTAAGCAATTTCAGTACAATTGTTTATCCAAACCAATGACGGGTTAACATCTTCCTGCTGCTTAAGGACTAAATTTGGGGGGGGATCACCAGAAATAATGTAGATGCATTATTTTGCTTAACAAATATTTGAACACCCTTCTGAAATGAGACTAACATAGATTTTTTTGGAGACACAGTAAACCCAGTTAGAATCATCCCTCCTAAAGAAATGGACAGATTGTTTCTTTAAGGCACCAAGTTTCTAAAAAAGCCCACATAGCTTGACGACATTGGTATTCCCAAAAACAGCAAACAAGGTTTATTCCCAATAAATTTGGAGTCAGCTGCATGAAAACCTAAAATAAGTTATTGCTGAGCATAATCATTCGTGAAAACTAATAGAAACAGGAACAACTCTCATGTTTCAATCGTCCTTATCCCGTCTTATCGTACAAAATACCACATCACCTTGCTTCATTCACGCACACAACTTACTAGTTATCCCATAAAAATAAAAGTCTAAGGGAAATGCTTGAGATTTCAAAGGTGTTCATCATATAATAAGTAATGTGTCAAGAGTCAAACTTTTAAGTTAAAATCTTAGTATCCAAATCTACAATCATAAATTCATTCTGAAAATAAAAATAACAATATCAAGGAATATCAACTGCAGATATAGAGTTAACGCTGCATCTTGAAATAGGAAAAATAACTACCGAATTCTCTGTAGCGACACGGAATCTACCGTGTATTGAAACACCAGCTCCTCCTCCCATGACAATTCCATTGAGAATTGAAACCTTCATACATATTTGGAAAGAACAGTAAAGTTACTGAACACATCTAAATGAAAATGGTGCAGCTAGTTAACCTCACAATGCATTTAACAAGGAAAAAAAATGATTTTCTACATTAGCACCTGGGGTTTGCTGTATGTAGCCATCACATAGTTCAAGATGAACTCTCTTCCAAAAAAATTAGCTCCAAGTCTCCAATTACCTGATGCTCACAGAAAATATGGCATCATAACATATTATGTAAGGACCTTATGTTGCTTCAAGTGCATGCCAGAGTTCTGACGGCTATATCAAAGCCATTGAAAGGATTGATTAAGAACAAGAGCCAGCTAATATTAAAGTTAAGGGAATAGGAAAAGTTCATGGGACAGTAGTTATTAGTCCATTTGCTAATTGGATTCTGAATTGAGGACTTGCCTGTTTAAAAATTTAGCACTGATAAAAGGGTTTGTGAGTAAAGTTAAAATAATCATCAGTCAACATTTTAGTCCCAATGTAGCTTGCTTGCTTAAGTAGTCAATGAGTCACACCAACGGATGTAGACACATTGTTGCTTGATCATTTGCTCTCACCATACTATTTCCAAGCACGTGAGGACTATCAAGGACACAACTCAGGTGTACCAGCTATTGTCATTGAGTAGATATAGGAGAAATACCTTTATTTAATTTTCAGTAAGTAATCATGGGTTTGAACCCCATTTTACAAGAGACTGTAGTAATTTTCTTTCCTATTATTGAAAATCTCAAATACCGATTTCATAACATTGATGTCCATATTTGGTTAAAGTGAATTTACTGAACCTATTAGCTAATCACCAAACTTCAAGGTCAATTCAACCAAAGGTCGACGTTCTATTTTTACTCAAGTGACTAGTCTATGATCCGAATAAAGTCATCTCTAAGTGGATACTAGGTTTCAAGAGATTCAACCTATGCTGATGCAGAAATTAATCAGATCTTGATCCAGAATTTACAAATTCAAAACTAAATAATCCACTACAAAGCTATAGAGAGTCAATCAATTAGCCATGAAGCATCATTGCAAATGCAACCTTAGATCCCATTTGATAGGAATAGAGATCTGTTCACTATGTTCAGTATATAACAGAGTAAAAAGCTTAGTCTACCTTGAGTAATATCACGAACAACGGCTGTTACATCACCTCCAGCACAGAAAGCTCTTCCTTTTCCCTGTCACCAGATGTTGAGACGTAAAAGCTGTGCAGTATTTTGAAGATGTAGAAAACTGAGATTGAATGTTATTTACAATTTCAGATAGAATACGGGTTGTTAAATACTTCATACAAGCTTAAATATCTTTATTTTATCTAAGTTTCTTCTACACCAGATAAATCTGTTTTAAGCACACCAGATACAACTGTTTTATGCACCCAGTTTTTTAGGGGATTCGAATTATCATCAGCCAAGGCAGATACATTTTCTTCAGTTAATTTAAGACAGAACTAAGAGTATAGACTGCATAGGTCTTCGTGATTTTAAAGTTAATTTAGAGGTGGACTTAGAGTCAAGTCACTCAAGCACCAAGGCAACACTAGCACGGACATCAGCTTATAAGTTTATTATTCGTGCACAGCCTTTTTATCCACCATCTATATTGAGCCATCCTACTTCAGAGGCACTAGGGATAGCATCTTCAGCTTTTGATTTCAGTAGTAAGGTTAGAGACTATGCATGTGAGACTTTCAGTCCACATGGAGATGAAGCAGATATGGACATTCCTCATGAAGCATGGTAAAATAACTCGTGGCAATCTACTTGAGTAGTGATTTTGAACCATAGATGTATGAAGACTAAAATCAGGGCGAGGCCACATGAGTGTTAGCTTTTAGTCCTATATTCTTTCTAAATTGTACTCCGTGTCTCTTTCTTCATTAGATGGAGGTAGGTCAGTCCCCCTCCTAACTTTGTAATCTTTCACTATGATGCTCGGACTCGGGTACGGGTATGTATCTAAATGTCGAATCCATTATTTTCTAAAATATTGAATACAGGGACATGGTTAAAAAGAGTCCAAATTTTGGACACGGGTACGTGGTACGTCTTTCAAACTTCAATTTTTTATATTAACTCAAGATGTCATTATAAATAAACCAAAATCAATCCTTCACAAAGGAAATGAGTATTGAATAACGATTAAAACAAATAAGATAGAATTTTTGGGCTTGGTTTTCAATTATGGAAAGTTAATTACTCAATGTTATATAAAATAGAAAATGAGGGACTTGATTACTATTTAAACTTAATGGAATACTAAGTTGCACTACGAGGAACCCATTTTTATTTCATACAAAGAAAACCCTAAACCATTAATACAGAGAGCAAAGAAGGAAAAAATGAATATAAGGCAAAGATAAAAGAGAGAAGAAAAAGAAGAGAAAACTTTGTACCGTCGCCGAAGAAGAGACGGGAAAGAAAAAAAAAAAACAAAAACGGCGAAGTGTCTGGTTGAAATTTGGAGGATCTGACAAATATCCCATACTCATACCCATGTCGTGTCGTGTCGTGTCGTGTCCGACACGGGTACTTTGTCCATTTCGAAAAGTCCAAGTATCATAGATCTTTCAGTTTGCATATTGATAATAAAAGCTGCCAAAAAAGCTAAAGATTTTTTTCTTTAACATATTTTCTAGAGAGAAATCTCGAACAGAAGGTTCATTTTAAGCAAGAGACAGCGTGGATATTTTGTAGCAGTGGGGAACGAACTGATTGCATTAAAAATATTTCAAACTAATTAGTACTATATGCTTGAGTTCTAGTAGATGTCCCAAAGTAATGCAAACCATTTACTAAATAAAAGCATTTCATGTTCTCAAAATTCAGATTTATTGCATTGCATGAAGTTCTAGACTATCATATGTCAAGCCTCAAGCTCAAATAATTAGAGCAGGTTAACTTATTAAGCTTGATCCTCTCCTATTTTTAGTCAAAACTCCTCTCCTGCTATGAAGAATTTCAAACATATTTTTATGTTCCACAGAAATGGCACACAATTACTATAAGTTCAAATTTTACAGATGGTATGGCATAATTAGAGATGTACAAGCAACATGTTGCTTTCACGTTTGAATCCCCCAGTTCAAAGATTTAAAACATAGGCACTAAACCAAACTGATAATCACTCTTTTTTTTAAAAAAAAAAAAATAGAAAGAAAGAAATCACATGGCATCATCACTAACATATAGAATCAACCTTCAATTGGAACCATCATGACAGAAAAGAAAATAAACTAAAGGGCATAGCAAGATTGACTGGATCAAGATTCAAAAGAGGGTCAGAGCAGGGAAGAAGTCCAGAATTTTCCCTACAAAAATTAGCTTCAAACACAGATAACTGCAACAGGAAAGACCTTATTGAAAGAAATATGAAAAGTAGCATTTCCTGGTAAAACTAACTATACCAGTAATGAAGAAGGTACATAAGAATAGACAATGATTAATGCTTATTAAGATGCCAGGACTTTTTCCAAAACTGGCATACTGAAGGTCCAAATCTTTGCGCATTAATATTCGTCACTTGGTTAATGGACTCTCGACACAATGCGTATAGACCAATAATGTAGAATTTCATAGAACTATACCTTCAAAATTATCAATTTGACAGAAGGGTAGTCCTCACAAGCAAGAAATAGATCCAGCAGCCGAGATACCTAGAATAAGCAGAAACAAATTGAAGGAAACAATTGAAATATTATTAAGTTATGGGTATTGTTAGAGTCGCACAATTGCATAAAAAACAGAGTATATAAACTTTCCTACACCCTGAAATAATGTGACGTGATAAAGATGCACTACACAAGAACCCCATTCATCCCAATTGACAGATGGGACAGCAAGAAGGAAGCTTCAGCTCACCATGGTGATGCTGGAAAAATAATCACCTAAGCGAAACAGAAGGTAAGCCAACTGAAGCAGAATAAAAGAGAAAGTTGCTCGGCTCTTAGGTCATAAGATAAATAAAGTAAGTTCAACCCAAAACATGCTCGGCTTGACAGCAAAATATGCCAAAGATGGGGCAAACAATAGTTCATCAATCAGACAAGATTTGACCAATGCCAGAGAAAAATTTCCCAGTGACCAGTCTCGAGGGATTGGGAACAAGTTCCTAAAAGTGGCCCCAAGGTACAGGTTCCAAGGGGTGCCAGGCTCATGTTTCCAATGACCAATATGGCCTAAAAAGCAAGAAATCAGGAGAGGGACGATTATCCTATCTGCCTCATATCCAGGATGATAGTCTCCCAGAACTCCATCTATAAAGCCACCCCAATGGCCATTCACTCAAGAAAGAGAGGTGAAGACAGTAATAAAAGTAATATAGAGATTGCCCGACTCTCTATTTGCCAGCTAAAGACTATATATTGTCACTTTGTCAAATTTCTCTCTCAAACAGCAAATTAACTTGATCACTGTAACCGAACTATCTGACTCCACCAACTCTGGAGGCAAAAAGGACTTGATGGCATCCATTTTGGAGTGTGATAGATGAAGAAAATATCATTAGACATGATATGCACGCCAATACAATTTCATATTTAAAGAAAAAAAAAAGGAAAAGGACAAAAAGTAGTATCTTGTCTACTGAAGTATAGTAAGATTATGAAAGCGAAGAAGAAAAACGGGTACAGGAAGAGTGAAATGTAACACCAGGAGAACAGCCCAAAAAGTTTCTATTCATTAGAATGATGAGGCAAGACATAGAGATTGCCAATTCCACACAGCAAACCATACAGCAGTTAAGCGACTTTGGTATGAGGAGCACAGTGAAGATTGCCTCTCAATCACATAATTCATGGAATTAAAGAGTATACAATAGAATCAAAATCTGACAGAGAAGAATTGCATGTGTATCACTGGAATTAAACAAGCAGCCATTCCACAGACCTTGAACAATGAGCCTAAATTGCAAGGCCTAAGAAGTATTTGGGATCAATTTTTGCTTTGAAAGCGGTAATGACAGTGCACATATTATGCCCCAATCCAGAATTTCCCATCCCCTTGACCAGTTAGTTTGAAGGGGTATCTTGTAGTGTCCCACGTGCTGCAGGTGATGCAGCTAATGGAGCTTTAATGCTGACAAATGTTCCTGGAGTTGCCAAGTTAGTGTCTTAGAGAGGATTGTAGGCTTTCCATGTCAACTAATGTCAACCATTATTAGCACAATAGTCCCGACAGCCTTACACCATACATGCTGGCACGGATGCTCATAGCACGAAAAAAAATGATAATTTTCATATAACTCCATAAGATCCGTCATTTAATCAAGATGATCAGATATGGGAATAACATCACATAGATGACACAATTATTAAGGTCTCCATTCAAGTTCATAAAGCAGTACATGTGAATACAATTGCCAACTGAATTCGTACCATTTGAAAAGAAGCAGCATTGAGTTGTTTAGGCCTGTTCAGAGTGAAGATTTTTGCAGAGGATTTCTCTTCCACTAAAACCTGCAAATCCATTTATCTTTAATTCTTTATTTATCATCAAGCATTAAACTAGAGACTGTGTTTTTAGCTCATTATAATAGAAGATGGTGCATAAAAACCCAGATAATCCTACACAAAGAGGAACTCTAAACCCAAAAAAAATCCCGCAAAAAAGGTAATATTTTACCTTTCCAGCAACCAAACAGACAACTAGAATGAAACCCAAGAGATAAAAGTTGAATTTATACATAACCGCGTATGTATACCTGATCAGTTTCTCCAAAGCTAGAAGGAATTGAAGCCATGGTCCTTGCTTCGCTGCGCTTCAGAGACTAGCGCCCTGTATAGATAAAAAAATAATAATGAAAAACAGAAATTAAAAAAAGAAGTCGTTGAGCCTTGACAAAATTAATTTTGCTATTGCCAGATTAACACGCCCGGTATACCGTATACGATTGCATGAGCCTCGAAACATGTGCCAAGTGATCCAACTTTTCAAAATTGCCTTTTAGCCCTTTGCTTTCTTTCTTTTCCAAAAACTTACAACAAGGTTGTACATAAATGAAAAAATAATCTCTCGTTTAGTGGCCATTATTTACTAAAAATAATGTTTTGAATATTGATTTTTGGAGAATGTGTAAATAAAAAGTACGAAAAAAAATTGAATTTACGTGTCGAATATTTTATTATGTGAATATGTGGTTCAAAATAAGAATGGAAAAAAAAAATTAATTTGAAGGTCATCAAATAGGGACTATATGGTAATTACATTACACGACACTTTGTTGCACCATGTCCTCGATTTTCTTTCATTGTAACAGTTATATCCTCAACTTTTTGTCATTGAATTCATATTTTTAACATTTCATTAATCAGCAATGATATCTTTAATAACGACATCAGTCAAAAATCTTCGTTGGGAGAGTGCAAAATGACTTATTTGCCGATCATTTTTCTTAAAAACAAATTGCACAAAACGCGATAGAATATTTTTTTTCCTCATTTCAAATCACGTAAATATAATATATTGACAAAAATATCATCAAGGACGAGATGTGTTAACTAAAGGTTGAAGATAAAAATCGATGAAAAAAAGCTAAGACCATAGTTTCTACAATGAGCAAAGGGTGGTATGGTAAATAGAATATGTTGTGTGAATATAATAATTCAAAATAATTTGTTCTCCTTTATTTCCCTTCAATTTCAAACATGCCTTAAATAATATTAGATTGAGAAATATAAACAATATTTTTATGTCTTTTTATTCTTTAAAAATTTCCACACTACATATATAATTCATTTTCTTCAATATATATTAGTATTGCGTAATTGTAAACTAATGAAGAGTGGGATCTATGCTCTCTCATAAGATTAGGTAGAAATTAAATTCAAATTTTAATTTAAATTAAAGTCAACAACCAATTGTAATAACATATTTTATGGGATTCATAACTTTTCAATAACTCATTTCATCAGTTTTTATCAAAATCTACTAAAAATCTTATTTTAGTCCCCGCCGAATAGTGGCTTAATGTGATAATTCTCATTTTATCAAATTTATAAGAAAAATTATGTATCTATTAGCGTTATGCTCATTAATTTTACTTGTAGTATATAATTTCGTCTTTGTCATCTTCCTGGTTAGTTTTATGTACGAGTGATTTCATCATATTTCTCTAAAGGTCCGTTTGATTGCAAGGGTGGAAAATGGGTGAAAAGAAAATGTTTTCC
>CAIGRO010103106.1:0-12401 GCA_903798355.1 Fraxinus baroniana | reverse complement strand
GGTGTCCTTCGTGCTGTGCGGACATTTTTTTTTAAGCAATGCTATATAATAACAAACTCTAACATTTTGTAAGAATAAACTACTATATAAACCCACAGCAAAACTGATTATTAATGTAGAAAATCTCAAGCTTAATCTACCATTTATCAAACACTTTCCTACACATTTTTCTCCGATCAGCCATGGCTGCATAGATCATAATGAATCAGACAAACATTGTTTAACAATCAGAACAAAACGCTGTGAAAGAAGTTGCTCATGGCTTTCAGAGTGTTGAGAAGCTTATTAGATTATTTTCATCTCAAAATAAGCAATAAGCATGATTACTTATCTGAAGAAAAAGTACGTATGAAAATGGAGACAGAGTATGTAGCTGCAACGAATGTGGCAGTAAACATATTTAAGAAAGCCATTATCTTTCGGGAAGAACCAGAACTGGTCATGCTCGTTTTAAAAGAGCCCTTGTTGTTTCCTCTTTTTCTTCTCTATCTTTACCTTCGATTCCAACTCTTCCAATGAGAGAAGAATATGTTGACACTAAAATTTGCTGTCCAACTCCCATTCAACAAATCCGACATTTAGATTATCCTTATAATCATCACAATGTGGGGATTCGGATTGTGAAAGAAATATGAAAGAATTTGGGATAAAGAAGTTGCGTATGGAAATGGAGAAAAATGCATCCTTATAATCATCAAGTGGGGATCCGGATTGTGAAAGAAATATGAAAGAATTTGGGATAAAGAAGTTGCGTATAGAAATGGAGAAAACTGCAGCGGAGGTGATCATTGCGTGAAAGTGAATGAATGGAAAAAAAAATATTTTAAATTATGTCGACGACGGGAAATCGCGACACGTGGCTGCCAAGTTTTTGGCTCTTTTATATTGTAGTGAAGTTTAACCTGCTGTTTTGTTGGAAACTGTTTTTATATCTCTGAGGTGGTATTGACCTATATGGTTTTTAAGGGCTTGTGCTGATTTTCCATTGTTGACAAGATTTGCTTTAGTACAAAAATGAGGTTCACTTTCTGATTTTCTTTTTTGTTTTGATTTTTTGAGCTGGATGGACATATACGGTGTGAGGTCCATAGTTGATATCTGATTCCATTTTCTGTTGTTTTATATGCACACTGCACTTAAACTTAAAAACCTCCTTTTATGTGTTTCAAAAAAGTTTCTGTTGAATGTCCAAACAAGCGAGACATTTTTACTGGAATATCATAATTTGAAGAGTTTCTATTTACCTTGTTTCAATCTTAATATGTGTCTAGCACTTTCTTCCCCCCCACACAAAAAAATAAAAATTGCACATGGCCATTTGACATAGTTCTCCAGTTTGGTAATTATTAATTCCCTGTTTTTCGGATGATTTTGTAGGTTGAAATTGAAAAGTTGGTAACTGCAATGGGAGGAGTGCTTCAAACTAGAGCATCATCAGATGTCAGTTTTGTCATAGTGAAAAATGTTTTGGCTCAAAAATACAAGGTTTCCATTTTCCCTCTGATGTTTCCGAGTGAGGAATTCTATACCGAGTTTCTTTCTTCATATCCATTCTCCATCCTCTAATATATCTTTGCTTATATCTAGCCTTGTTCTTTCAATTTCATAGGACTGATCATTCCTGGTTGAACTGTTCATATAATTATAAAAGCAACAAAATTGGGTGAGTCTCGGCGTAACAAGAATAAAAGAATCATGCTTGGCATTTTTCAGGAATCAAGTTGCAACCATTTATGTATAAATTCTATTTAAGGTGGTTGGATCACCAATTACAATTAGAACTATGATTGAGATTCTTAAAATATTACATTTAGTTCGAAGAACCGTGGTCTCATGCTTGGGAATTTTTAATAATGGACCCGTAATAGTAATAATACTTCGAAAGATGTTTTTTAAGGTTTATCTGTTTTTGAAAAAAAAAAAACCATCCTTGTAATTTTCGGTGTAACTGAAATATTAATCATTTTTTGAATGTTGGATGACAAGATTCATTACATGTCTCAAGGTGGATACACGTCTCGAGGTAGATTTATCTTTGGTCCAGTATACTGTATCAACTGCTTAACCTGTATTCTATGATCTTTCCGTTCGCGACACTAGTAATTATCTTGATAGGTTCCTTGGATATTCGTTTTCTTCTAAATCATAATGATTAAAAGTATTTAAGTTCTAGAGAGTTTGTTGGAGCTTTACAGTTAACCACTAACCAGATATTTATACAGGTTTATTTGTCACATATTTATATGGCTCGATAAGGATGCTGAAATTTTTAGCAGTGTTTCCTTAACCCGGACTGTAAGTTTAGTGCAGTTGGAACTATTGAAGATAATTTTTTAGATCAAGTGATTTAATAGAGACTACATTGTTGACTTTCCCTTTATGATCCTTCTGTTTTATATTTGAGGACTTTTTTGTAATTTGTTCTCTCTATTAACTAATTCTTCTTTCATAGAGAAAGTTAATGGAATGTTCCTTCTGAAATTTAAATTTTCATTTCCTCTCCATACTGTGTTTTGAAGGATATGGATGTATATAGACAATGGTTGAGTTTCTGTATGTCTATCTAATGTTCATTCTTTGTTTCTTATGTCACTTCTGTTCTCCAAAAGAGAGAGAGAAAATCTATTATATTTCATGCCTCGTACTTATAACTGGTTCTGTTTCATTTTTTTCTCCCCCTCGTTTCAACTTTGCAGTGGGCTCTAAACAATCTAAAGAAACCAATTGTCACCATAAATTGGCTTCACCAGTGTTGGAAAGAGCACCGTGTAGTTCCTCAAGAGTCTTACAGGGTTCTTCCTTTTTTGGGATTGACAATCTGTGTTAGTGGAATTCCTGCTGGTATAAAACTTGGTTTATGGGCTTTTTCAGTTGCATTTACAAATTTATATTTCCTTTTCTAATGTTGATACTCTTGTTCTGCAGATGAACGAAGGCAAATGGAGAAGCTTGTTGTGCAAAATGGAGGCAAATATTCTGCTGAACTGACCAAGAGATGCACACATTTGATTTGTCTTATATCCTACGCGTTATTCTTTGTCCATTTCTATTTAGTACTTGTTTTCCTGTAAATAAGCCTTGGTCAAATTGAGATCATATCTTTCGCTTAAGTTCTATTTTTTCTTATGTTGAGTTGGTAGTTTCTTGATCTATATATCTTGCTTAGTGCTGCTCTAACTTGAGAATCAATGAACTTCTCTCCTTGTAGCTTCTTTCTAGATACACCATAACCATGTCATTAAGGTTGTCTTTATTGCTTGTTCTTTACTTGTTTTTGACTTTCATATTTTGTTAATCTAATGAGTTTTCCCAATTTGCCTTAAAATCATGGTTTGTTTTTATCAATTTGATTTAGTTGTATCCTGTGGCACTGCTAGTTGTACTTGAGACATTCTACTTTGATATATTCATTTTTACGCTGCCTGAAAATGTTTTGTTTCTTTGAACATTGGTCTCCTTAATTGTACTTAAACTCCTGATGGTGACAAATACAAGGTTGCAAAAAGGTGGGGTCATATACATATAATAGCCAGGAAGTGGTTTGATCAATCTGTTTTAAGAAGAGGTATTATAATGCATTTATTGCATCTTGCATTATCACGCCTATTTTCTACCATGTCGTTTTCTAGCTCCTTTGAGAGCAACTTTTGCTATGATCCTGATTTTTATGCGTTCCTTCTCTTTCTCCTTATATGGGCCTTTTCCCATGCCATCTGGACGAATAGCATGTCTTAATGAGGAGTCTTATCCCGTTCTGGCTAATTCTGCATCTTCTGTGAGCACTTTAAAGATGGAACAGCATAGCCAGGATAAGAGTTCCAGAAGTTCGCAACATGAATCGTCATCCATGGCGACTGTTTCAGATTCTGATGCCAATTTATCTGCTCTGCCCATAGGAATTTATCATGAAAATCCCTCGCTAAACACGTATTCTACAGTTTTGGACGCTCCTCCCTTTACTACTAAAGAAAATGGATTCCCTGCTGAGAAGCGTGAAAATGACTCTGGTTTAGACCGTTGTGTGGCTGATGACTCTGAAAGTGGGGATGATGATTTATACTTGTCAGAGTGCAAAATTCTGCTTGTTGGCTTTGAAGCTTCTGAACAGCGTAAACTAGTTGACATGGTTCGTCGAGGGGGTGGTTCTCGTTATATGTCCTTCAGTGAAAAGTTGACACATGTAATAGTTGGAAACCCATCAGAAATGTAAGTTTTTCCTTACAAGTATGAAGGATTGAATGCATCTCATGATAAAAATTATAAATGAAAGGTTGCCTTCAGTTTTCATCAAAAATTAGTTTTTGACGCTGTATATGAGATGCACGGGGGACATGCATAAACTCGCATTTTCTGTTCATGCTTGTTCCTTTGTGTGGAAAATGTGATTTTCTTCTGGAATTTGCATTTATTAATGATAATCCTCACGAATGAGCATTGATACCCTAATTCTGTGATCTTAAGACATTAACTGAATTTGAAATATTTGTTTCTGTAACCACACAAGAACAAGGTATTACATTTTCAAGTAAGTGTGCAATAATTTACATACTATGTATATCTCTGGGATTAAGTGCTTGTCACTTCGGTTATTGTCTAATTGAAAGAACTCAGTGGTGTTTCATATTGCATGATGATGGCAGTGCTCACGGTGACGTGGAATGAATATAAGAATAAAAGATATCCTTAGTAGATTATGAATAAAGATAATTTGATTTAGATTAGCTTATTTTAGTTTATTATAGTTTTCTAGTTTGAATAGAGTTAGGGATTTATTAGATTTTCTAGTATTTTATATTATTTCTTTAGTTGGATTCTGAAACCCTATATAAAGCGGGCTTATGTGTTGTAATAGTTAAACTCGATTATTAAATAAACTCATACTTTCTCCCTTTGAATTCTCTCCCCTTTATTCTCTCTGTCCCTCTTTTCCTATTTCTTTGTCAAGTCTCGTTCTTGTTCAATGGCATTCTTTGTCAATTGCCACCTGCTACCTAAGACAGACAGTCTACGTGTCATCGACTTGTGTCGAAATTATTATCGCCTTCTCATTTGCTCGACTATCACATTGATTGTCCCATAATTACCTCAAACGAAGGATACTCCCAGGTTGCCATGTTTTTTGAAATAATTATTTGTTTGCATATTTTTCCTATTGACATTATACTATTTTCTACTAATTACCATCATTTTTCCCTCTCTGACATCTGTTGTCCATATTCCTATTTTTCACACTAAATGAAGAATTATGAGCTTGCTTTTGTGCAATATATGCACATATGCTTTAATAATGGTTTTTATGCTTTGTCATATGTTTCTTTGGCAGGGAATCCTAAACATGTTATAAAAAGTTTTTCTATTATTTACTAAAAAATATTCTATATTTCTATTTGACCGGCCATTACACTTAAATAGAGGTTTTGTTTTTAATTTAGCAAATTTTTTCCTTATCAGGGTCCATTCATGTCTTCAGTGTTGAAATCATATATTTATGCAAGTTAGTCTACTATGCTAGAGTATCGTGTTCCGTATTATGTGGATTCAGTAGCAAAATTTTTTGCTATTTGGAGTTCAATGTCAATATTTGATTTGAAGGAAATATCTCCCTTGGTGAGATGATGTTATTAAGGATCATTTTCACATTCGACTATCATTATATGGTCTTTATAATTATTTTGTCACGAAGAAAGATCAGCCTCCTTGTATAAGAATGACAACCTATCTTGTCGAAGTCAAGTTCTCTTAATCGGAGATAAATGATGAAGCATGAATATAAGAATAATATAGACATCCTTAGTAAATTAGGAATAAAGATAATTTGATTTAGATTAGCCTGTTTTATTTTTCATAGTTTTTCTAGTTTGATTAGAATTGGATTTTTGTTTTATATGTTTTCCAGTATTTTATATTGTTTCTTGAGTTGATTTCCTACTTTAAGTTAGGTTTGAAATGTTATATAAAGAGGAATTGTAATGGTTAGACTCGATTATTGAATAAACTCATTCTTTCTCCCTCTAAATTCTCTATATATACTCTCTCCTTTCTTCTCTCTTTCTCCCACTCTTCCTCTTGCCTTTCGAAGGTCTATATCTTGTTCAATTGCGTTCTAGGTCACATGGCCAACGAAAAGTTTAATTTAGATTGCAGTTCAGTTGTTACATTACATGAGAACCAATAATATGGTTTATATATGAAACCTGATTTTAGTGTGATTCCCTGTTATTCCAACAATAGCTAGGCTGTTTGCAATGTGTTTCATGCTGAGAAACATTGCCTCTCAGGCTCCTTACTTCATAGCATCTTTTACTGGATACCGATATTTGGATTGCTGTATTTGGTGATTTATCTAGTTCATTATATTTTATGCACTTGTGGTTGATAAGATCCAGAGTAAAAAAATTCATGATTATCTAGTGCTAAATTCAAACTCATGCTTTTATTTAAGTGGAAACTTTTATTAAAATACTGCATTTCTTCAATCTCACTCATTTTGTAAGTCTGTAGTGAAATCAAGGAAGTAAGGAGCCTTGCAGCTATTGGGGTTATCTATGTGTTAAAACCATTATGGCTTCAAGAGTGCTGTTTTGAAAAAAAAGAAATTCCTGTACTCCAGAGGCACATTGCTTATGATTTACTTCTTCCAAAAGGTGCAACAAAAATTCTGTACCTATTTCTTTTTTGTTGCCGATTACAGATAACTGCATCATGTTATGACTTTTGAGCAATTAACTGTTTTAAATCCTGCTTTCAAGATACCTAATGTTTTACAAGTCTGTAAATTTCATCTTCATGTTTGTAGATCCTGTATTCTTCAACAAAGCAACTGCAACAAGCATGGATGGAATGAAATCAGGGAAGTCCTCTGCTTCTCACTTTGTCTTCACAGATAGTAATTTACAGGAAAATGTTCTATCTGGATCAAAGGCATCATCGGGTAAGATTAAATAAAAATCTCATTGCAACCAACTGTAAAACATACTACAAAAAGTCAGCTTATGTTTTTTTGCTGTTAAAGAAGCCAAGTTGACGGTGCAAAATGGTTCAAGCAATGGAAGTGATGATAAAAAGTCATCAGCTGTATTCAAAAGGAAGCTGTTTCGCTTTTCGAGTTCTTTTCCTGAAGCCCAAGTAAGTTTCTTCGTTCATAAATATTTTGCAGTAGCTGTGGCTTCAATATCTTGGTAGCATTTTCTTTGACACTTGGTTAATCTCGAATCTTGTATCCCTGAGTGTAAATTATCAATAATTTATGATTTTACGTATGGACAATTTCTGAATATTTAATAACTTGTTCATTCACTACAATATATTTATTGTCAATATCACTTTAGGGTCACACCTGTCAATATGTCAACTTGTTATTGTGAACCAAAACCCATTAGTTTTGTGTTGACAAGACTAATGGATGTATTTAGCTCTTTGACATATTAACACGCCAATGGAAGTTGAAGTGATAGAGTTTTAGAGATGGAATTTGAAGCCTGAAATAGTTTCACCTCTTGCCATGTACTGTTTTTGCTCTTCAAAGGCTTCAGCTGTTACTTCATTTGAGATTGTTAAGATTTGGGTTCATCTTAAAATGTCAACCTTATTAAGAGGAGTAGCCCAAATTCTTATAAATTGGTTAATGTTTTCATCTTTGTTCGATATGAGATTTTAGCCCTTAACATGCGGTGGCTCGGTTGAGCAAACCAATCTTGAAATCCGTGTGCTCAATTTTTTTGAGTCTTAATCGGATCGAATTGCTCGTTGGAGCTTAATGGGCTCTGACATTTGGGGTTCCATCTTAAAAGGTCAACCTTATTAAGAGAAGTAACCCAAACTCTTATAAATTGGTTAATGTTTTCATATTCGACGTGGGATTTTATATTCCTCACCTCAATATGTTTTTCCTTTTTTTTTTTTTAACTTTCTTTGGATTGTTTTTACCGTTCAGAGGCCTGAAATTATCCAGTGGGTTAATCAAGGTGGAGGAGAGATGGTGGCAGATCAAAATGAAAAGTATGTACACTTCACTGTCGAGCGTCACGGTATGGTGCCTTGTCAGAATGACATTATGAGGAGTACATATGTGTCCAGCCATTGGGTTCATTCTTGCCTAGAGGTATCTATTTTGCTTGATCTTTCTGCCGTATTTGATAGGTTCAGTTGGACATTGCTCTTGAATGCATGTCAGTAATGAAGATGTTTGAAGTGCATTACACAGGCTGCTTATCAGACGGTTAATATTATTATCAAAGCTTTTGCTTGTGATGTTGTATGTCACCTGCGTTGTCTAAGTGCAATGAGAGTCATCTGACCTTTTCAAAGACAATTTGTTATTACGTACATGTACATACACTTGACTTATTCCTCAAATTGGAGTTATGGCAATAGGTATCTCAATCAATAATGCAGACTAAAAGTCACTAAGGCCTGTGCTATAATTTTGTGATTTTTCAGGGAAAGTAGCTGTGGAGATCCTATCTATGTAAATGACAATCTTATCATAATTTAGCTTTGATAAAATGTTATTTAAGAAAATATGCAGTGTATGGTTTTAAGAATTCCTTTAAATTCATTGATCCGTATTCATCTGTAGATTTTATTATCTTTGGATCATTGATGCTATCCAATACATGATCTTCTTTGTGCAGTATGATGTTGTAAAATACATCAAAATGTATCCATAGGTATTTAATTTGGAAAATAAAAAAAATTAGAAGCCTGACCTTAAGGTCTGTAAAAGATTTAAAGAGTTTGAAATATTCTGTTAGTTTGTGAATTTATTCAAGAATGAACAAGGCCTTTACAGGTAGTAGTACTTCATGCAGTTAGCACCAATTGTGATTGCTTTTGTGTCTCTGCTTTCTTCTGGAAGGACCTAATTACCAATACAATCCCACCAGCTGAAATCTGAAAGTTGAGTGATGAATGTATCAAATCCATTGATCATACTACACGCACATACTTGTTACTTCTAAAGGTACACAAAAAACTTCATCTTGACAAACTTATAATAGTTGTCCTCTCTTTAATTTTTCTGGAATAGGAATTAACATTATACGCTATTGGTTTGGGGGAGTACTAGTTCTTATTGTCAGTTTCCTGACCTGGAGGACGTAATAGCATGATGCTCACCTTTTTTGGGCTGTTTTCTTATCCTTAATTTCATCAGATTTTGTAATAACAATGCTGGCTTAACCCTGATTTGTTGATTTGTTTGTTCTTTAATATCACCATTCCATTGATACTTCCATACATGGGTTTAATTCGTAATGGACAAATGCTGATAGAAGTAATACATTACCATTGAAGGCTGGATGCTTGCTGGATGTTGGCACTCACATTCTCTATTCTCCACTTCCATGCCAAATTCCTTTACCAGGATTTGAAGGATATCGCCTTTGTGTTTCACGGTATGATGTGAAAGAGAGACAACTGCTGAGAAATTTGTGCTTCGTTCTTGGAGTCAAATTTGTTGAAAAATTGACCAAGAAAGTTAGCCATCTATTATGTAAATTTGCTGGTGGTGATAAATACGAGGCTGCTTGTAAATGGGGAATACAGTTGGTCACGGCTGAGTGGATATACGAATGTGTTGTACAGGTGCTTCTTACATCTCTCTATTTACTTCTGTTCACCATAATTTGTGAGTCTGCACATTTTGTTTATTGTTTATGTAACTTAAATAGCTTTGATTCTGAGGCAGAACAAAGTCGTTGATCCAAAGCCATTTTATCCAAAAGAACCATCTTCTCAAGATCAGGAAGCAGGATTATGTAATGTGAGCCAGTATCCTACCCAATCTTTTAAGATGATATCTGGACATGATGCTTCACAGTATCCCAGTCAGTCACAAGATACAAGAGAGATGCAATCTGTTACTTCTACCGGATTTGTGGCAGAGGAAGAGGCCAAGTATTCAAGTAGTAGTAAAAGGGCAAGACTTTTGGCAAATGATGGTATAAAAAATCCACTATCCTATGCCTCCACTAATGATAATTCTGTCCATACGAAGAATGCCACAGAAAACAATGTAATAGAAAGTTCTAGGGAACTTTCTTCTGCAGTTCCAGATGTCGCTGCAGCTATAGAGGATTTGTTGGAGCAAACAAGTAAGGTAAGAATCCATTTCCTTATTTACATGTGAAATGGATGAGCTATTGAGTTAATTTCAAAATGGCCACTGAAGTTCAAGTGAAATTCCAAATTGGTCGTTAAAGTATTACAATCCATTTAGTCATTAAAGTTGAATAATGTTAAATAACTGGTCACTCCTTTAGTAGCATTCACTTTGGATCCGATATCAACCCATTAAACCTTGAAGTCGTGTGTCCATGCGATGAAACTACATATCTTCAAAATAACTGTTCTTAGGAGAGAAAATCTCCTATTTAGCTAATAAATTCCAATCACTCTTTTCAAATTCTTTTAACCCTATTTTTCATCATTAATAAATGGTAAAAATATATGGTCTGAGCTAAAAACGAGGTCAACAAGAAATCATCGTGCAATGGGTGGTCTACATGAAAACTTAACAGCTACTATGCCAGGTATGGTGTTAATAAGGCTGATGGAGTGACATATTATGCAACATTATTTTAACTTTAGAGCATCTCTCATAAATTCTCTACATATAAAACACTCTATTTTATAGAGTCAATGTTTAAAAATAAGTTCCAAGCGAATTTATTTTAACTTTTTAAAATAAAGAGTGAGTTAAACTCACTCTCTATTCTTATTTAATAGTGATTGCATTTACTAAGTCTACAATTTAAATTATTAAATTACATTTGAATTGATTGGCCATTAATATATTAAAAAAATTATGTTAAATAAAAGATTAGGAGAAATCAATAAATATTCATTGGAAAAAATAAAATAAAGAGTCAAAATAAAGAGCATTGTTGGAGCGCATAATTTTTTCTTTAAATTTAAAGATGCTCTTTACAAATAGAAAGTCTCTTGAAAATGCTCTTAGTTACTTCGTTCTTGTTTGATGGCCATTATTTTGGTAAAACAATGTTTTAAATGGTGATTTTTAGGAGAATGTGGGGTTAAAATGTGAAAAAGTTTTGAGTTTACGTGTAAAATATTTTATTGTATGAATGTATGGTTGAAAATGAGTATATAGAAAAAATAGTTTTCAAATAATGCCATTGAACAAGGGCTTAGTGGGTCATAAATATACTTTAACGAACAATCTGAAATTTTGCTTTAACTGAAGTGAATTAATTAGATATTTGATTGTTTTCTCGTGTTTTATCTGTTCTTGTACAGATTCAAGAGCCTAAGTTTCCAGAAGCAAGTGGTTGCAATAAAAATGTATCCTGAAAATGTTTTTTGAGTTTGGACTTCGTTACTTCTCTTACTATTGTTACTGTCAAAGTTGTAGTCCTTGATCAGTCGCAGAGTTTCCCTTCTGATTCTACGAGGCATGGTCAAGGTCCTGCGGATGCCCACTCTGATCTAGAGCCCAAGCACTGGATAAACCGGTAATCTCATGGTTTATACTGTTCTCTCTCATGAGCCTCATCTATCTTTAAAATTTCTTGTCACGATTCTTCTTTTCTTTTTTTATTTCTTTATTTCTATTTTTTTGCACTCAGCATGTGGTTGAGCTTGTGCCCAAAAACAAAAACACAAGTAAACCAGGAAATGTAGTTTCACATTTTAATTACTTTATGTTTGCACCTTTATGGAATTTATGTGAGATTTCGAATTTTTATGTTCTCAATTATCAATCATTAAGTTTATTTAAGTAACTAAAAATATCTTGAGTATTGCTAATCTTGTACCAAGAGAAGGCACTGTAGATCCCTCCTCTTTCTTGTGTTCTTCATGTGATATTCAGAGGCTGAAGGCTTCTCTATTTTTCTTGTTGGGAAATCTTTAGCTTTCATTTGAATTTTTGCCTCAATCATCAAATGAAATGTGAAATCAGTTGATCGTAAATAAAAAAAAATATTATGTTACATCAAGGCAGTTGCACAACTTATTCAAGTATGGTATGGAGAACACAAGATCCCTGATATTCGTTGTGATAGAGAATTTTCTGTAGGCTTGGATCAAGGTTGTGCCTCAAGTCCTCGTCTTTTCGCTTTATCCATGGTAGGAGGTATGGAGTATGCTCAAGATTAGGTTCCTTACTGTATGTTAATTGCTATGCCTTAGTTTTAGTCGATGAGTATTGACACGAGACTAGGGTTAAATTGGAAGTTAGGAACTTTCGAGTCAAATGGTTTAGTGAATGATGATTATGGACTACTGTGGCTTGGCTTTTTAGGGTCAATTAGGACTGTATCTGAACTTTTAGCGGGTTATTCTGGTCCAATGCCTAGGATAGCCTGGCCTGCTCCATCTTGTGATGACTGATGCTCCCCACCCCCCCAACACACTGATAGGCTCCAAGTTATCCATTC
>CAIGRO010103104.1:0-12076 GCA_903798355.1 Fraxinus baroniana | reverse complement strand
ATTACCATAAACGGCAAAAATGCTTAATTGAGGGCTCAAACGAAGGAATTTGCCCAAAATTTGACGTGCATCAAGGCCTTTTATCATCGGCCTCTTTCCAATCGAATTGGAAAGTATTTGTAAATGGTTTAAAATTATAAATAAATAAAAATAAGTAATGAATAAGTGCACAATACTCGTGATTCCATTGAAATGGAAAGTGATTTGAGTGCTTATAAATAATTTATAAACATGAACAAAACTTTGGTACCTAGCAAAAGAAAATACAAGTATTATAAAATTGATTTTGCTAGTTGTACATAAAAAAAATGTACACAATGGATTACATAATATAATGTGGTGGAAAAAGATATGATGAGAAAGTTGATTATGTTTTAAACTGACAAATAATAGAGTGACGTGTGACATTATTTAAATCTTAAAACTATTTTTTTACAAACTTATTTTCAATCACACAATCAAACAAAAAAAACATTTTGCCCATAAATTCAATTTTTTTTCTATTTTTATCATACATTTTACTAAAAATCACTATTCAAGATATTATTTTTTACAAATAATGATTGTCGAACATGGACTTAATTATTAATTTTGCGTTAAATTAAAATCTAGTTTCTACCAAGGGAAATTCCCTGAGCTCGGCGCCCTGTAATACGGCGCCCTGTAATACAGTTCCCAGTACTCCAAGCAGGGCCCACCTACCAAACATGGGCTTATTTCCTTATTTAAAGTAGCAGCGAAAATCGTTCTTTATATAAAAAATTACACAAGTGGAGGACTATAGTCAGCATTTTCCATAATAAAATATTATTTTACACAAAACTCGAGACATACGGCCCCCCGCCCCCGTTCTGATATATGCGTCGTCCGATCTCATTCGCACCTAAATTTGACGAGACAGGTTTTTGATTTTAAAGTGACAGGTCAGTCATCTATTATTTACTCACTTTATCTCCCTCTTTAACCTCGCATATGGCATCATTTTGACCATTTATCAAACACTTTACCTGCACATTATTCTTCAGTCAGCTATGGCTGTGGAGCTCATTATGAACCAGACAAACTTTGTTTCACAATCGGAACAAAACGCTGTGCAAGAAGCTGCTTCTGGCCTTCAGAGTGTTGAGAAGCTTATTAGATTATTTTCATCTCAAAATAGGCAGAATCATTTATCTGAAGAAAAAATAGGCATGGAAATGGAGACAGATTATGTTGCTGTGACGGATGTGGCAGTAAACAAATTCAAAAAAGCTATTTCTCTTATGGGTCGAACCAGAACTGGCCATGCTCGTTTTAGAAGAGCCCCTGTTGTTTCCTCTTTTTCTTCTTCTTCATCTTTACCTCCGATTCCGAATCCTCCATTGAGAGAAGAATCTGTTGACACTAAGGTTTACTGTCCAACTCCTATTCAACAAGTCCCAGCGTCAGATTTTCCTTATAATCATCACCAAGTGGGGATCCCAATTGGCAAAGAAAATATGAAAGAATTTGGGTCAAAGACTATTAGTTTTTCTTACTCGCCGGTGATTTCTCGTGCAAACTCGTTTATTTCGTCTTTGACTGGCGATACAGATAGTAAGCAGCTTTCATCTTCCTCAGCTTTTCAGATTTCCAATATTTCTTCTGCCGGGAAGCCTCCTCTGTCTTCTTCTTCCTTTAAAAGGCGATGCAGTTCATCCGAAAATGGTCTCTCCGGCAAGTGCAGTTCTTCATCCGGTCGCTGCCACTGTTCCAAGAGAAGGTAATTAATTAATTAAACACTAGCCCCATTTGCGTTACAACCATAGAAATATCCTAACGATTCTAATGATTGCCATAAACAGAAAGCTAAGACAGAAAAGGGTGATTAGGGTTCCTGCTATAAGCATGAAGCTATCAGACATCCCACCAGATGATTATTCATGGAGAAAGTACGGACAAAAACCCATCAAAGGTTCTCCCCATCCCAGGTAAAAATCAATTACTCAGATTTGAACAAATAGTGTAATTTTGTAAGCTTCTAAACGAGGTGATTAAACTGCATACAGGGGTTACTACAAGTGCAGCAGTGTGAGGGGATGTCCAGCGCGTAAACATGTCGAGAGAGCTTTGGATGATCCAAAAATGCTTATAGTGACATATGAAGGCGAGCATAATCATAACATCTCAGTTGCAGAAACAAGTAGTATGATTTTAGAGTCTTCTTAATTTGTATGTAATCAGTGCATAATCTAGCATTAGAAACTAATTATCTGGTTTGTTTATGCGTCATCAGTTCAATATCTCGAAGGGAATTTACTGGGTTTAGGTTATTTCCTCTCTCCCTCTCCCTCTCCCTCTATGAATCTATCTACATGAATTTTACTCGAAAGTATTTGTGGCGATTAACTGTTGCTTGCAATCAATTTTCAATTTCTAAGAAAATCTTTATCGCACTACATAAATTGTGTATGATTCTTTGTATTAATTAATTTTCACTTTCTCACTACCTTCTCTTTTCTTATTAATTGCAAAATAAATAATAAAAGAAAGAAAACAACTTTGTCAAAAGCGATGATGAAATGGTCAGTGTCGTGTTTTGGAAGGTTGACCAAGCAATAAAAGGAGAAGTTGGCAGTTGGGACGGCTAATTTACTTGAGTTAGATGGGCTTAACCCGTATTGTTATTAATATTATTGAATATCAACTTGTCTTGTACATAAATGTGTCAATTTCAATACAAACATTGGTTGTTCTGGATTTCTCTTTTGGATTGTGGCCAAATAGTTGGAGGACATTCAAGAAATGTGTGAAAGGACTTGAACCCCACAAGGTGCAAAATTGGAAAATGAGGAAGAAGATTTGCCCAAGTCAAAGAATGCAGGTGGGAAATGGTTCACAGGGGGACCCATGTGATTATTATTCCAAAGTCTAGTTTCTTTGGTTTTGCCTTGGCTAAACGTCCACACGCTGAGTGTACGTGGACTATGTAAGGTCTCTATTGGTCATCAATTGACTTGATGCGAGGAGGAGTGTAGAATGGACTACCGAGTATGTGATTTACAAGATAATGCTCGTGTTTGATATCGATTAAAATAGAAATATTAATTTAAATTAAAGTTAATAATTTATTTCATTCATATTTTTTTAAGGATTTCATAACTTCTTAATTACACATTTCATCATTTTTTATCAATATTTATTTATAATCTGATTTTAATCTTCGTTAAACAGGAGCAAGATTTAATTATTGTTGTAAATGATAAATTTATTAGTAAATGACGATTGTATTTGTACAATCCTGAAAATTATTATCAGTGTATCCTTAATTATTTCATATAAATATAAGACTTTGATTATCAATAAAACACACAAGTCTATCGACTTATCTAGTTTTATCACTAGTTTATAATACGTTATCAACACTATTCACTTAAAATCAAAGTGAATTGTTAGAAAGTAATAATTTTTATAAGCATAATAATCTATCACGAAATTAATTTGATGACATGTGAAATTTTTTCTATACACATGCATTGATTCTCAAATTGTTTA
This sequence comes from Fraxinus baroniana, assembly GCA_903798355.1. Lineage (NCBI taxonomy): Eukaryota > Viridiplantae > Streptophyta > Magnoliopsida > Lamiales > Oleaceae > Fraxinus > Fraxinus baroniana. The sequence continues at coordinate 8,563 of CAIGRO010103104.1, read as the reverse complement.
TATGCATAATTTTATACTTTTTATTTTTACATATGCATTAATTATGTCGCAATCGCTGCCTTTTGATTCATACATTAATTCATGCCTTGAACTTTTGTGTGTGGAATTTATTTTGAAGTTATTCATGTCTTTTAACTTATGTGCGCGCGCGAATTCACGTGTATGGTATCTTTTGCATGTCGATAAAAGATTTAACAAATAAGGCTCCGTTTGATACTACACATTTTCTATGAAAAAATTCAATTTTCCAACTTTTGTAGTGTTTGATAAGCAAAATTTTCTCGAAAAAATGTTTTTTAACTTTTCCAAATTTTTCACATTTTTAAGGAAAATAAATTTTTAATGTTTTGGTTGGTAAAATTTTTTCAGATTTTGTTTTTTTTTTTAAAAAAAAAAAATTCTGAACACAATGGTAATTTTTTTTTTTATTTTTAACTTTTATTGACAATTTTCTTGCAAAACAAAACCAAACGAATAGTATTCGGTATGATTATCTTTTTTCAAATTTTTTTTGGCAATTGGAACAAATTCTAGATCAAATGGTAGAAAACATTATCATTTTAATGGACAATTTTCATAAAAAAAGAAGTTAAACAGATATCAAACTTTCAACATCTTTCATGAAAAATTATATCAATCAAACACAATTAATTACAATTTTCAGTAAAACAATTTTTAGGCAAATCAATTCTCTGTAAAACATTTTCTTGCCACCAGTTTTTCACTTTTGCAATCAAACGGACCCTAAAGGATTTAGTCAATTCTCTTAACATTCACATATTAAGATTTTTTTTCCCTAATGCATATTTGGTAATTAATTTTTATATCATATCATGTTTGTATGGTAATTAATATTTTTTACCTGATTAAATATTTTTAGACGTTCCTTTATAAATTTTAAATTGATAATATATTATGTTGTTACTCCTAAAGTAGCAAACATTATAATTAATATTTTAGAAAAATGTTATTTGCTCATGAAGGGTATGAAGTATAATTTTCAATATTTTAGATGAATATTGATATATTACTTTTGAAGAAACAATAGCAAAATATAACGTGATCTCGGAGTAGCACATTTTAATTCCCATTCATTAATATTCTAGTTAAATTTTATTTGCTCTTGAATAGCATTAGCATACTAATATAATATCTAACGTAAGTTATATTTTTTACTCTTGAAAAGCAAATCTTTCACCCAATTTGATGCACATTATTCTCCCAATAATGCATTTAAATAATGATTTGATGGAAAATATGTGGTTAAAAATAAGGAAATGTTTTGAATGTGTGTGTAATATTATTTTATTGAAAAATATGTGATTAAATATAAGAGGGATAAAAATGTATTTTTAGAATAATGGGTATCAAACATGGTGGTATAATTTATTATAATAATATTTAATTGCTTCTAAAGAGTATGAATTATAATTTTCGATATTCTATAAGAATATTGACATATTATTTTTGAAGGAGCAATAATAAAATATAACATGCTCTTTAAATAGCACATGTTTTGAAAAATGTATCATTTTTAATTTATGTTTATTCTTGAAAGAAAACATATAACTAATGTCATGAGGACGTTAATTAGTTTGACTATTTAGAATGATATATGATTTTATTATATTTAATCATATTTATCGAAATTAAATAATTGAATTATACATTATATTGAACCAGAAGTTCAATTTGATTTTGTTCGGCATGATTGGTTGAACCATCACCAAATCAATAATGATGTTGAATTAAAAATTCAAATGGATATCTAACGAAAAATCAGAAGACTCTTCAATCTAATGAATTCCTATATATTATTTGTATTCTTCATCGACAATTAATCATTAAATATCACCGGCTAAAATAATGACCGAATTCCCTATATTTATGCAAATTAAATATGGTAACATATGGTCCCCGTTACGCTCCAAATTAACTGTCTAGATATTATTTGTTTCTAACAGATTTGATATAAATACTAGATGATTGCATGGTGTTCATAACTTCAAGATTTGCAAAACTACTGCTCAAATTATGGGCATAATGTTCTGAATTATACAATCAAGACTGTGTGTCTTGTTAATACTAATGATCCCAAAAATCTCAAATCTTTAATAAGTGTTAGTTGATATGTTGATAAATGGTTCAACAATATCCTCTGTTAAGCGCATTCAATTAATTAAATTGAAAACAAAATACTTCTCATTTCTGTTTAGGGAAAGCCATTAGGTATCATGTCAACATCATAGTTCTCCTATTTATAACTTGACTTATGGTCATAGCATAATTTTTTCATCAAATTATTTTGATAGTGTAATATATGTAAAATTGATCAACCACAATGCACTGAAATGGAAAGTAAAGAATGCTAATAATAAATAAGTAGTTTGAATCTTTATTTTAAACGTGTGATATTTTATAACGCGATTTGTTGATTGTCAATTTGATTGGACAATTTTCTCAGCATTATGGGGTAAGAAGCTGAAAATAATATATAATCACGTCATTATTTAAATCATAGCAAAAAGACAATTCAAACCAGAAGTTCGAAGGATAATTCATTTGTATGCATTTATTGACCAAAGAGATCACCAACATCTCACACGCCAACTTTAAATACTCCAACTCAAATTAACATCCCAGAGGGCAATTAGTTAATATTATATTTGATAAATTCACGACACGCTTAAAGTGTGATAATATTCGATTCTAATATAAAAAATTTCAAATGAAAATGAAGCAATTAACAAAGATGGTCCTATTGATGAAACATATACTCTTGATGAGTATTTAAACATAACAAGTTTTAGAATCCCATAAGAAGTTCATGTACCTGAAATATTAAAAATTAAAACATATCTCAATAAATTATGTCATTATGAGGAAAAAAAATAGAATTGAAAAAGCAAAGAAAAACCTAAGTTTATGGATGCGATTCTGTACGTGTAGCATAACTCTATAAATTATTGTGTGGTGGATGTAATTAAAAGTCTCAATTTCATTAGCATGATAATGCATGAAATTTGATATGGATGTAATAAATGTGATTGCAAACAATTTTATTTTGGATGATTTTGATGCTATTTTGGAAGGATTTAATATGCCAAAAGCATAATTCAAGTGATACTAATATGAGGGAGAGTAAATACGCGTTTTAATTTTTTTTCCCTTGATCGGAGTTTTGTCCCATAGATTTTCTAACAAAGTTTTTAATGAGACAACTTTTGTGACGTACTCAAAAGAATAAATGTACTCATTTTCATTCATTTAAAATTTCTCCACACGATTTTTCCTAAAAAAGTTTTAACGAGGCCATTCTTCGTGTAATTTATATACCCTTGAAATAATAATCTGATACGAGACTCTCGAAGAGATGAACAAGAGGTATTTTTCGAATCATTATGTTATTGCAGTCATTAAAAATTGATAAATATCTCGTATGAAGACTGTGTTATTTGAAAGTTATAACAAGACAACATGAAATGTGCTTCACCAGAATTACAATATTGACGACATTGACGTATAAGACAATGATGAATTAATACAAGGATTGAAATCAAAGGGGCAGTTGTACTATTTTTTTCTTCGATCAAGTTTGATTCCGCAGGCTTTTCTTGACAATGTTTTAATGAGACGGATATTTTGTAATGTGTCATTCAAAGGGGTGTGTTGTAAATGATAAGTTTATTAATAAATGATAATTGTGCTCCTGCAACTCTATATTTTATTACTATTGTAACTCAAATCATTCCCTATAAATATGCGATTTTGGTTCTCAATAAAATATACAAATCTATTGACTTTTCTAATTTTTCTCTAATTTATAATAGTACTATAATTTTTCTCTCATATTATTTATATGTACACTATTATATGAATAATGATGTACAAATAACATTACTCTAATTACTATTTATCATGAGATTCACTACGATTTTCTTACCATTTTTATTTATAATTCATTTATAAATTTATATTTATAGTCGAATTTATGTGAACCTTCTTCTTTTTCCATTTTTTTGTTGTTGTTGACGAGCTCGTTTGGAACTCCTTTCAACTGTAGAAGGTGAAATAATTATCAGTTCGTGTTCCGATTGGGTCCTCTAATGTGCTATGTTTAGCTTCATAGGTGATGATTGGGTAATCGCCATTTTTCGAGCTGAGAATTCAGGGTTCAAGGAAGTTTTGTGCAATATACACCGTAAAAGACGTGCTAATACAAAGTTGTGTATTCGTAATGTAGATTTAGGGTTTTGAAGTATTGGTTTGAATTTTGTGGGATACAAATTTTAGGGATTTGGATTGGTATGGTGAGTTTGAAATGAGGTAAATATCGTAATTGAATCACCAAAATTTAGGATCATAATTTCCCTCCATTAAGGCATTGGAGGATTGAATAGAAAACCAGCGGTCCTGAAAGACAAATCACGTATTGTTCTTCAAAAATGCTACATGTACGCACTACGTGTATATCTAATTTGACATTTGACGTGTTTTTAAAAAATGATTGGAGGTACATCTAATTTGAAATTTGACGCGTTGTTAAAAAAAGATTTGAGGGAAAATTGTTTGATTTTTAAACTATCCGATAGTGTGTTGCTACATGACAAGTGTAAAAAATGATGTAATATACATATAACACGATTGTTGTTCTTTACATATCGATATAGGACAATCACCAAGTTGTGACTAAATAATTATAAATAAAAGGACATGTTACCTTAAGCCCATGTTTGATGGTCACTATTTGGTTAAAATAATGTTTTGAATAGTAATGTTTAGGAGAGTGTGTGGTAAAAAGTAGGAATTTTTTTTTTTTTTTTTTTATATTTACGTGCATAACATTTTATTGTGTGAATATGTGGTTGAAAATGAGTATATAAAAAAGAGTTTTCAAGTAATAATTGTCAAATATGAGGCAATTTAAAGGCTTATTGGCGCAATACCCCCTCAATGTATAGACCTATTTCAAATTGTCATATATGAACTTTGAAGTGCTAATTTTCTTATATTTTCTCAATAAATGGAACTGGTTCGATTCGGTTCCTTGGTTCTGTACTATAATTAAATTTTTAAATATTTAAAACAACACTACGTTAATTCAACTAATAACAAGTTCAATCATAACTCTTAAAAAATAATGTAATCGAATTTAAAATTATACAAATAATAAGTCGTCCAATAAAATTCATTAACCGATGTATACAAATTACCAAAAAATAAATAATAAAATAATGGTGATTTCATCTCATTATACGGTACACAATACAGGGTTTCGATGTTAAGCCGATAATGGTCACGAGAGATCTGGAGATCTTCGATGAGGGTTTTTGAGTTGACCCTGTTGGAAGAATTGACCGAAGGTGGATTTGAGGTGGGAAAGGATTTGTTTGGTGTCGAGGAAAATGAATTTAGGGATAGGAAGAAGGTCGTGCTCGAATTGCTCACGGCGGGATTGAAGGTAATTAGTAGTCTGATCGTTTTTGTCGCAAAATTTAAAGAGGTTGATGTGGATTCGAGCAGTGGAGGGTTTTTGGTGGTTGTATTCACCATTGTGGTGGCAATTTTGCTTAGGGTAGTGTAGGAAGATGAGCTATGGATGAGTCAACGAGTTTTTGTTTTTAGAAAGAAAATAGTGTGCCGAATATACTTCCAAGATCTATGAATCTACTAACTTTGAATTTATAGAAATGGCAGCAGACCATACTTTGAAGTGGTGATGGCGACAATGACGATGATGGTGGTGTTAGTGGGGGAAGAAGATAGGAACAAAGAGATTTTATTTTTTTTAAAATTTTAATTTTTTAGGAGTCTCGTTTGCACTTTTCTGAAAAATTTTGGAACTACAATTGATATTATTTATTTCTTGTTTTCTTCTTATTTTATATAAATATGAGAATTTATTCGTCACTTCACAAGAATTTATTGAGAAAATAGAAGAAAGGGGGTCTTCCGTACTTCAAAGTTCATATAGGGGTTTTTGCCAAGTTGAAAAGATGAGGTATTTGAAAATAAGTTCATACATTGGGGATATTGCGCCAATAAGCCTAATTTTAAATATAGTTCAAATATTTAAAGACTTGGGCTTTTTCTGCATGGGCTATTCTAACAAAATATCCAGACCCATACTAGTTTAAACATTTATGAGTTAGTGAGCCCACCCCTTCTTCCCCAACTTCAACCTTTCTCAACATTCTACACGTTGGATATGATTGGTTAATATAACGTTTTTAAATAGATTTTAATAGAAGTTTTTAAACCCCTATCCCCATTCCAAACACACGATGACACGAAGGAATTTTAAAAGGTTTTATTAAAATCTTTATATTGGCTTCTATTAATGGTCAAAGATTATTTATCAAAAGTATTGATAGGTGGAATACTCCCTTTAATTTTTAACTAAAAATAAAGTTAAAAATCATATATTCAATAAAAATTGAACCATTTCAATGATTATATGGATGAACACTTTTCTACGAAGAACAAACAAATTTGAGAATTTGAGAACTTATAATTGGCTAACAAATGTGTAAGAATTAAAATTTTAATTTTAATATAAATCAAAGTTAACAATTAATTTTAATCACATAATTTATGAGACCTGCAATTTTTCAACAACATATTTTATCAGGTTTTATCGAAAACCCGTAAGTGCACAAGATCATGATCAAATAATATAATGATTCAAAGAGTGTCGAACCCAAAAAAACTATCCATTTGATCGAGTTAAAATTAATTGCAACTTTAATCGAAATAACACACAAGTTGTGATTTTTCTATATTAATCACTAAATTATCAATTAAACCAGTGAAAGTAAGTAAATGCGTTTTTCATACACGTGAGATACATTGTTAAAAATGTTAAATTCCCCTTATTATTCCATTTTAGTGTAACAACTAAAGCAACAATTTGAAATCATTCATGCTGGTCAATATTAATAATAAAATTGAAAGTATCTCTCGATAACAATTAAATATATTCTTCTCATGTAACTCCTCTATCTTTCGATGAAAGATACAATCATAATAAATGCATTAACAAGTGCTATAAAACCCATTGAAATCATATAAAACATGGAAATATATCTCTATCATCTATTGAATCTTACAATATTTATATAGTGTTTAAATTCTATTGTCTATTTCGATAACAATAAAATTTATTAACAATTCAATTGGTGATTAAGCAATTGAAAAGAATGATAAAAGCGATAATAAACATCCACAAATCAAACCAAATTAAAGTCAAAATAATTAATTAAAAGCTAAAAAATTCATAACAAGAGTTCGACTCATTCTATTAATGTATAAAATTAGCCTAATATATTGGAATTACAAGAAATCATGTTAAATGTATTTTCACCCAAAATTGTGAATTAATGAATGAAGGAAGATGAATCTTGATGCTCTTGAATTTTTTTCAAAGTAATCTTGATAAATTTTCAATAATTCTTTCGCTTCTTTGCCACAAATCCCATGTTTAATTTCCAACTGGTGAGTTCTTGAACTTTGCATTTGAAATTTTATAACAATATATGATTTTGCCCCTCTTTTATAATGAAAATTGATGGAATATTGTAGTATGAGATGTTTATGAGAGGTGTCTCTAATGTATTTGTAGGAGTCAAAAATTGGTTAAAAATCATGTCCAAATTGATTTCCAAAAGAGTTCTAATCGAATAAGAAATGTTCCTTTCACGCATGTATGTTTTTGTCTCTACACGTTAGTCAGTATTTTGGTTATAATTCTCTCTTCTGATATTCTGTTGAGCGATTCAAATTGCGTTGAAATGCTAGTTCAAATGGCTACAAATTTGGTAGGAATATAATTTTTCTAATTCGAACTTTTAACTATGACAAAAAGGGTCTCAATTTTTGACTACAAATCCGAAATATAACTTGTGTTATTGGAAATTGATTTATAATAATATTATGATCATATTCCAATCATTTTCTACTTCTAGTTGCATCTAATTATATCCTAGCAAACTTCAAAGTATTTGCTATTGTCTCCAAGCAATCTTCAAGTATTCAACTATTGAATATTTACGATATAGTACTCAAATTTTGGATTTCGCTATTTTTCGTCGTTTTTTGCCTTTTTTTTTCTTTCAATCCCACCTTTGATCACCGAGCTTTACCTAATAAACGAAATATATAATAGATTAGACTATATGTACTTAAATGAACCACCAAATATTGCTATTTTAGCAATCAAATAAGTGTATAAAATACACTTATCAATACGTGAAGCCCAAAACTTTTGATTTTTATTTCTTAACAACACATTCTCCAAAATATTACTATTCAAAAATGCATTTTTAATTGAGCCCAAAGGCTAAAAATATCCATTGACCTTAAAACACTGCGAGGGGTAGGTGAACTACATATCTAACAAATACCTCGTTTGTTCACTTGCCATAAGAAAACACTCTATTAGCTTGCAAATGCAATGTCTTCAAAAGGTGGGGGTGACCAATGTTTGCATTTCGATGATCAATTAAATTAAAAGTTTTTAATAACTAAACATATATGACGAGTAAAAATTAGATAAAAATAAGCA
>CAIGRO010103091.1:0-11353 GCA_903798355.1 Fraxinus baroniana | reverse complement strand
GCTACTAAATAGCAAATTGGGTTTGGTAAATAATTTTTCAAATGAACTTAAACATTCTAGTAAATATATTATAAAAAATAAATTTGGCTAGATTAATGTGTTAATTTGTTTTAAAAAATTTAAAAATTTTAATTAATTCAATATAAAAATAAAAAATTTTATTTAGTTTCGGGTCTTATTCGATTCTTCGGTTCTTGGTTTAGACCCGTTACCCCACCCTAACCGTTCAGTTTTCAATTCGGGTACCCGTTCGGGTATTTAATTTATGAAGAACCGCTCGATTCGGTTCGAGACTTTTGTCTAGCCCTAATTCTGCATATAAATTTGATCCTCTAAACTACACTTAATCAACAACAAAAGAAAAATCAATTAAATTAAGCTCACGCCTCCCCGCAGCTTCAATCAAACCATTTAACACCTTATATTCATCTACAAGGCTTGGTCGGAATAGCAACATTTTTTGCACCCAACGGAGGTCGCGAGTGGCGCTCTCGGATCAACGTCGCTGAGCAGCATCGTGATTTCGACGCTTGTCTCACAATGCTTCCGGTGATGGTGCGTTGCCAAGAGAATGACGTTGCGATTTTGGCGCTCGTCGTTTTTCTCGTCGTGCCTCCGGTGGTAGTGTGTCGTCAAGAGAGAAAGGAAGAGAGCAAATGATAGAGACGATGGAGAGAAGTGATATGGGGATTGGGGCGTGGGGGTAGGATTGAAATTTAGGAGGTGGGTGTGTATTTATGTTATATTAAATCTATATTAATTAAATTAATAAATCTTAATTAATACCTGATTTTTGAACTTAAAGCTAATTTCCCTTATTTATGAAAATTAGTCTTTAGATGTAGGTTTCTAGCTAATTTTCTCTTTTTTCATCATCCCAATATTAAAAAGAAAAAACCAAAAAACAAGTGGGCCTATTATTTGGCCCAAACTGATAGAAGCCCTACAATCCGTTACAAGACCAAAACAGTCCAAAAAAAAGGAATTCTATGAAGCTCCACTGACGGACCGGCGACCGAGCACGCCCCTGCATCCACTAGCAGCCAGCGTTTTCTGTTGCTACCTTCTGTTGCTTTCACCAGTTTTCATCCACTGGTTCTGCACTGATTTCATCAGCCAGGCGCCCAGTAGGTGAGTTTTCTATAATTTCCGCCCCTGTATGTATTCATCTGCTATTGGCTGTAGAGTATATGCAAATTTCCAAATAGGAATAACCAGTAATCACAAGTGTTGTTGGGTATTCATCTGCGTCTGGCCGTCTGCTATTGAATTTTCTGTCTCCTGTCCCCTGTCGGGGTTTGGCTGTTGGTGTTGGCCGTCTGCTGTTGAATTTTGAAACCAACTAACCAAGTAATGCTATTTAATAAATTTTGAAACCAAGCAAGCCTATAAAGTATAAACCTTTTGTTTCCTACTTTCCTTGATTGTGGCATGTGCTTAGCAATGGAATTATGGAAAGACATGTTTCGTATATTCTCCTGTAGAAGTCTGAAATTGAGGAAATTAATTGAAAAATCAAGCCTTATTTCTATGAGTAATGCTATTATGATAGAATATCGGTGATTTTTTTTTTTTAGTTTTACTAATTCCACCCGCACTAGAAAAATTTCCTAGGTCCACCACTGTGCGTTTGAGAGATTGGCTGCACCTCCAAATTTGTTGATGATAGCGCTATGTTAAAAAAGAAAGAGACAAAAANATATATATATATTTTTTTTTTTTTTTTTTTTATTATTTTATTTTTATTTTTTCCAACTGCCCCCCGCCCCTGGTGTCAACATATACAGCACCGTCTTATTTCACTTATTCCTGACATTTTTGTTTCAGTATCATGCTCGTTGTCTTTGAACATTTTTAAAATCAACTTGGTAAGGTTTGATGCATGTTCTTCAACATTAGTGCAGTTATGGTGGGGCTTTCCCTTGGAGAGAAGAACTTTATAAAAGGTGGAATAGCTCAAGATATTCGAACAGATGGTCGTAAACGACTAACTTACCGGCCCATTTTTGTGGAGACAGGTGTCATTCCACAGGTGGAAAGCGTGTTGTTTTGCAGATTTACTCTTTGCATATTTTTATAATTTTCACGCTAAATGTTTTGTCCTTGTGGTCTTGGAAAGGCAAGTGGCTCAGCAAGAGTCAAGATGGGTGCAACAGACGTGATTGCTAGTGTGAAGGTATTATGCTTCGTCTTAGTATTTACCCTATAATCTATTGGCAACTGCATATGGATCCTTTTGGTTGCTGAGTATTTTATTGGATAAATGATAATTGATACCAATTTACAACATGTGTCTTTCATATGCAGGCTGAGCTTGGAAAGCCGAATGCATCTCATCCTGGCAAAGGAAAGGTTTCCATTTATGTTGATTGCAGTCCAACAGCTGAACCAACTTTTGAGGTTCTGTTAATCCCTCTGTTTGTTTCTTGGGGTGCATTTGATTGTGAGTATGGAATTTGTATAGAAAGAAAATAAATTTTAGGCAATTCAATTGCTTAGAAATTATTTGTATGGAAATTATTAATTAAATATGTTTGATTGATCTAGTTTTCAACTTAGAAAATATTATACTTGTTCATTTTCATTGATGGTTAGATGAGAGAGAAAAAGAGAGAGTGAATTAGTTAGAAAATAAAAACCACATTTCCTTGAAGAAAATATGTTTTGTGGAAAAAATTGTCAATCTAGAAGCTCAAAAATAGGAAATTGGATGGAAAAAACACATTTTTCGTAGAAAATATTGGCAATCAAACGCACCCTTAGTGTTATATAGTTGGGTGTCTTGAGTTTAGTTTCTTGATATTAAAAATATGAGTGAAATGACAACACGATCTTAGCTGAAGCAATTACGGTACCTTATGAAACTTCAAATTCTTTAACTCAATTTTTTGTGCATATGACATTCTGGAACATCTTCGAATAGTTAACCTGAATAAATAGACCACGATGCTATATAGGACATTAGATATTATACTAAAGTATGTAGAACTTAAAGGCTCGTAAGTGACGGTATTTGGGGGGTGGTGGGCTTACAGGAGGACACTATCTTTCAATATTGTGTATATAACTTCATAAGATTTGTGCATACATGGGGGATGTCACTTCAGTTAAAGTTACTGGGATTCTAATGGAATGCTGTAGTCTTCCTTTCTTCATCTTCACTTTTTTCTTTTTGCGATAACACATTATTTGATTGCTAATGCTTCCCTCTCTTGTTTCTTTTAAAAATATGGTTAACTTGGTATAGTTCAGGTTTTAGGTATTATTACGTGGCATTTCCAGGGATGAAATGAAACTTTGTTGTCAATCTTTAGTAATGATTAACATTTGGATCACTTCAATATAAGCTGTTTGTGTGTTACTTGGATGGTTATTTTGTCCAATGCAGGCAGAGCTATGTATAGATATCATTCTGTGTTCAAATATTCTTTGTTGATAATGTTGTTCAAATTTATCCTCCTATAACTTTACATGCCTTGGGGAGAGATCAAAAGGATTCATGGACTTACAATAGAAAATTTTATTCATTTTCTCAGATAGTTGATATCATTATTTTTGTTGTTGCATGTTAGGTTTTAGTGGTCATGGTCATAGGCATAGGCATTCCCCATTATTGTGTTATTGAGAACAAGATACCCTTCTCTATTCATTATACTATTAAGAACTAGCTTTTGATCAAGAAAATTGAATGACCAGAAGAGACCATTAGAAATCTGTGGACATTTAGATTTTAAAGATCATTGGAGGCTAAATTTAAACTATGTCTCATTTTAGCGATGTAATATACATTGCTGCTGCAATAAGACGTTTCATCTGCCCCTTCTTGTCTTGGTTTGTACCCCAATATTATGATTCGATCTCCCCTCTTATCTAAGGATACACACGACATGTGTATATTACCATCTGTAACAGTTGATTTTGCCATCTTTGTAAAACTACTGTTTCCTGATTTTGCTTGCCTGTCTTAAGGAGGTTGTCGCATGGTTTTCTGATTCTTTTATTCACACAGGGTAGAGGTGGTGAGGAATTATCTATGGAACTGTCTACAGCACTTCAACAGTGTCTCTTGGGTGGTAAAAATGGAGCAGGTACAAATGCTTAGTAATTTAGCCCCCGTCTGCTGTAGATTAAAATATACTAAAAATCTCAGGTCAAAGTCAACAATTAATTTTAATCACATTTGAAAGAATTCACAATTTTTCAACCACACATTTTCTTATCAAAATCTACACCAAACAAGGGTTTAGCTCATATTACTTTATTTTCTATGAAACTAGGGAAACCTGTAAACCTTTGTAACTTCCCCCACGTATAAATTTCACCGCAGGGGCTGGGATCGATCTCTCATCTCTGTCAATTGTTGAGGGCAAGGTTTGTTGGGATATTTATATTGATGGCCTTGTGGTTAGTTCAGATGGGAATTTGCTGGATGCCTTGGGTGCTGCCATTAAGGTATATGCATTTCTTTCTGACATATATATGAAAAGTAAAAGGTGAAGCACTGAGCTTTTAGAGAATATTTAGATAAGCTTAAAAAGTTTCTTATAAGTAAATAAGTTCTTAAAATAAATAGTTTTTTATAATAAAATTTGGAACTAAGTTAGTTCTTTTAAGTAACTTTTTCTGTTTTAAAAGTAAGAATAAAGGAACATATCTAAACCCGCTCTTACTGTGTTATGGTGTTCCCATCAAGGATGTTGATGACAAGGCGATCTTTTTCTTCATTCCTTTCGGTTCTGATTGGCATTATGATTCCATTTGTAATGCAATTTTTCGTTAATACTGGTTTGCTTTTTTGATTATTGTTCTTCCAGGCTGCTCTTAGCAATACAGCTATCCCAAAAGTCGAAGTCGCAGCCAATGCCTCATCGGATGAGCAGCCAGAGGTTGATGTAAGTGATGAGGAATTTCTACAGTTTGACACAACTGGAATCCCTGTCATAATTACTTTAACAAAAGTAAGACGGTTATTAGAGGTTTTTTTTCCTTCTTTGAAATGCAAGACTTTTATGCAACATAATAATTGTACTTGACCAATTTTGCAGGTTGGTAGACATTATATTGTAGATGCAACTGCAGAAGAGGAGTCCCAAATGAGTTCAGCTGTCTCCATTTCTGTCAATAGGCAAGGGAGAATATGCGGACTGACCAAACGCGGTGGTGCAGGTCTAGACCCAAGCATTATACTTGACATGATTTCTGTTGCTAAACACGTAAGCGAGCAGTTGATTGACAAATTGGATTCTGAAATAGCTGCAGCCGAGGCTTGTGACGAGGAATAGTAATGTAGACCATTGGTATGACCTAGGTCTTTTAGTTTTATGTAGTGCTACGTGACATAATGTGTGAAATTTATTGTTGAATATAGGATATAAAAGGAGCACTAGCTGTATTCTACTCTTCTTTTTGACATGCGTTGACCATAATCTTGTATTTTTGAAGACCTAGTATAACATTTACGGCTGTACTTTACTATTTCGGGCATTGCTCTAGTTTCAGCATTTTCATCCGTATTGCATTTTACATCTTTTGATAGTTCATATTAATTAGAGCATCCTGGAATGGGACGAAATTGAAGTATGCATCCATACGCAAACAATTTCTTTTTGTTCATTTGATTTGGTTTTTACATTTAAGTTTTAATATAAATTCATATTAGCTGCATGTGCCATAAATTGTTGAATCAGGATTCTTTAAGCTTTGTGCAGAATCTAGTAAAAATGAAAGGAAGGGCATAAATATATATATATATATATATATATATATATATATATATATGTTACCTGTGTGTCACATGTCACTGAAATAAATTCTCCTTCATGTTTGGTGAATTTTTTGTACAAAAAAATGGGTAAATTTTGTGTGGAGAGTGGATTGTTTAAGCTTTGTGCAGAATCTAGTAAAAAAGAAAGGAAGGGCATAAATATATATATATATATATATATATATATATATATATATATATGTTACCTGTGTGTCACATGTCACTGAAATAAATTCTCCTTCATGTTTGGTGAAATTTTTGTACCAAAAAATGGGTAAATTTTGTGTTGAGATGGTAAAATATATATCCCAAGGTTGGCTTCTATATTTATTTACAAGTTCTTAACTGAGGTGTCAAATTTCCAATGCACACTGGTTGCCAGATAAGGTCAGAGGAGACGATGATGAAGGATAGTTTTACGGGTGAAAACAATGGTTCTTTACAAATACACAACCTCCACACATGGATTGGTGTCTGATGAAGAGACCTCCTGTTGGAGGAATGCTAGTTTTATTATTGGCCAGCGTCTGTACCATTTGGCCGTTCTTGGGTACTCAGTTTCAAGTGAGGCAGCTGTTTATGCTCGACGGTGCTGATTTTACTTGTACTCTTATTGCACACCTGTGTTTTTCCAGGTATTTCAAGAATTGCCTATATCTGTTTTAACCTTATTATTATGCATTAGCTTGTTGGTGGTACTTTGGATACGCTGCTTTCTTGTTTCAATTGAAAGGATTGTTTTGATTTTCATTCATCTTCACATCAAATATTGCATAAATGCTCCCTAAATGTGCTAGAGTACACAATTAAACTGAAAGCAGATCTCATTTTCTTTGATTTAAACCTTGTTGACTAATAAAAGGACATGTAGATGTATGAAGTATCTTATTTACATCTGCTGCCTTCTGGCCAAATATTTGCTGTTAAAAACTTTGATAGACCTTATTCCAAAAAATACCGGGATTTTAACAGCAGTGACATGGAGAAGACGAACCTTTTCCGGGCAGCTGAATTTCTGCGCATATGTACAAATTCTGTGCCATGAGTCTAGAGTAGTGTGTACTTGATTGGATCTGCAAACTTGCTTGTTGAAGTTATCCTCAAATGCATTCTACCTTAATAACATTGAAAATGTGACCGACCCGGGCTTGGCGCGAAGCATCAAGTCCCCTGATATAACCAAGAAATGCTTAAGTTGTAACTAAATGTTCAGTTTCGCGCCAGCGGTTGAGTAGTTATAGAATAAATTCTTATATTCCTGTTATTTTATCCAAGAAACTCTCGTTAAGAGGCTAAAGAAAGTTCAGATAAACTCCTCAACGATTAATGCCTACTTAAACCTAATAAAAACCCACAAGAAAACACAGGCAAAGAGTAGATTTCTTGAAAAAAGAAAACAAACCTGAATTAAATATAAGTTCAGTAACCAATGGGAGGCAAGGATGGATGATCCGGTGGTGAAGTGATGGACAGGCGTGGATAATGGATCGCGGCCTTGAGAAACGATTTGAATAATTCTGGCGCCTTATTGAGCGATTTCGTAAGCCAAGACTGGGTGGTGCCATGTGATCGTGTTGATTTTTTTTTTTTTTGATCGGTAAATAATTAATTATATAGATCAAAACATGTATAGCCAAGATTATTCTTTTTTTTTTTGATCGGTAAATAATTAATCATATAGATCAAAACATGTACAAATTAGTTGGGCATACCCGAGCAAAATAACAGGACAACAATGTTTTCAAAAAAAAAAAAATAGAAACACAAACATCATACGCCGGGCATACCCGGGCAATCAAAAGAGACACAAAATACACATTATAAGTTTAGCGCCAAAGACTCATAATGGACTAAAACATACGGATACAAAGAAAACATTAATTTGTATACATGTGTTTTAATCTGTCTAATAATGCCCTCAGCTTGTGTATTAAGATCTTCAAAAATCTTCTTGTTCCTTGCCGTCCATAGAAAATATACCGTGCTAGCTAGTGCAATTTTCTTGACTTTGTTGTGCCAAGTAGTCCCCCGCGATTCTTTTTTCATCCATTTCAAGGCACTTGGAAGTGTAGACATAGAGCGCCTAATGCCAAGCCACCTTTTAATCTGTTCCCAAACCGAAGGTCCGAAGCACTAAAATTGCATGCAAAAAATAGATGTTGTTCCGTCTCCAAAGCACCATTACAAAAACAACAATTTTTATCAATGTCTAAAAACAACAGTTTATCCTTGAATTGATGGATGAATCACAATGAAGAAGAAGAGCAGTAGAAGACGAGGATCGAGACGAAGAGGTAGGAGAAGGGGGATTCGGAACCATCGTTGCATTGAATTTGGAATGAGAGATTTCTTGATTATCTGTTCAACGGACTAAATGGTTGTTTTATTTTTAGTTAAAAAATTGATAAAATATAAATTAAAATAAAAAATAATCACACAAAATATAAATTTATTTTTAACTACACATTTTATGAAATTTTTAATTTTTAATTTTTTTTTATCGACTTTTCAATCACACTCATCAATTTTTATAAAAAAATTACTAAAAAAATGATAATGATTCATCATTCAGTGTCTAGGTTAAGTGGCTCGATCAATGAACCATCTTTGGATTGGGCCTGTCTACGATGGACTACTTTTATCAGCTGTTGAGGTTACTAGAACAACTTATGATGGGCCCATTAAAGATGGATTATTATTAATGGGCTCCAGCCTCCAAAGCATAATGTTAATGAAGTGTTTGATGTAGCAACATGATGTTAGGGAAGATTTCATAACGGGATTAAGTTTGACCAATTTCAAATTTAAGAAACTAAGTTTAAAATTTTAAATCTCAGATTTTTTTAAAATTTTTTTATTTATAATTTAATTAATTAAACATATATTTTATGTATTAAATACATTAATGTCACAATTTCATATAATTTGGTCACAAATTTCATATAATTGATCACAGATATCAATTTTTATAGATCACAAATTATTTTACGTTATTAATTCAAAAATTTTATAGATCACAATTTGTTCATTGGTCACAGATCAAACATTTTTATAAGTCACGATTTATTTTATGATCACACAAAATTTCAAATTAATTGATTATAAATTATATTTATGACACAATTTATCAAATTATTGGTCGTAAATTAATAAATTTTTAGGTCACAAATATTTATTGGTCATAATTTATCTATTTCATTGGCCACATATTGTTTATTTGTTACACACCAACCAATTTATTGGTCAAAATCAATCACATCACTTGTGACCATCACCACACCGTTGCAATAGCCCAAACCACCGTCGCCAGACCCACAAACACCACCTCCCAACAACAAAACCATCGTCTCGAATATCGTAGTTAACTTCACCACCACAACCTACCCACCACCACCCAAACATCGTTCCAGCACAACCACTAGATCCGTCACCAACTATAGCACAACCATCATGACCATAACCCACCACCGCACCAACATCATTGCAACGCTAGTAGCCTGCCAAAGGGTGTTCCCTGCTAAGGTCCCTAGAGCCCCTACTACCATCACCATCACTGCGCTGCCGTCGCTTGATCCATCACCAGATCCAACATAATCGTCTCTACCCAAACACCACCACCACCACCACAGCCCCCATCCACCAATTGAAAACACAACCCAAAATCCCACACCAGATTGCGGCGGTGTAGATCTCGACATGACGCGTAGCCGACCACCATTCCACACTAAATCACGACGGTGCAGATCTCCGTAGACCACATCACAAAAATAACCACGACCACCATCGCACGCACGCACGCACACACACCCAACCATCGCACCGCAACCGCACCCACAAAAACACAACCAAACACATCACCACAGTTGCGCACCATTGCCATACCCATAAAGCTTTCCATTCCCACATCCGCACCCACACATCCACCACGACTACACCGCATTGCACACATCCACCGTACCACTCAAAAATAATAAAAAAAGAACAACGGACCTGGATAGCGTAGAGGCGCTGTAGAGATGCGGCGACACACACTACCTAGAGTTGCCCCATCTGTGGACAGAAGTACCGCACTACTGCTATGAGAAAGTGGCGGCTGCACCTTAACGCCGAAGTGACATCTCGTCGGAGTGGAAGAAATAGACGAAGTGAGAGAGAGAAGATAAGGAGAGGGTAGAGAGGGAGAGTAAAGAAAATACGTAAATGTTTAATTTGATTTTGTAATATAATTATTAATATTAAAATTTTTAATTATAACCTGCTTTTTGAATAAACAAATTTTGGACTTGATTTTTGATATTGGATCTTCAAACATAGGAATATGTGTAATTTCCTCATGATGTTATTTGTGACATGTAATTTATTAGTTAATTTGTCACATTTTATTCCCAAATCAAGCCACTAAAATAAAATATATTGAACTCTCGATTTAACAAATACTTTATAGAATATCATGTAGGGGTGTCAACGAGTCGAGTCACAAGTCGAAACTTTTTGTTCGGGTTCGGCTCGAGTAAAAATAGTTTGAACTTTTTTTGTCTTGCTCGGCAAAAAAATATAGGCTCAACCTGAGCTTTCGGCTTGGGATTTAGCGATTTTTTTTTTTTTAAATTCGTGACAAATCTAAATTTCTTTTAAATAATTTAAATTTTGTGTAATTTAAGCGTATTATAAACAATAACTAAATATTAACATATAAAAAAATTACAACTAAAATTAAAAGAAAGCTTAAAAAAAAAATTAAAAAAAGAAGTGGCGGCCTCATAGGCCGAAAATGGCCCGTGTGGCTGGACCGGCTCAGGCTTGAGCTGATGCCCCGGTCCCACTGAGCCACAACGGTCCGGTTCGAACATTTTCGAGTTGAACCACGAACCGTTAGAACCAACGAACCATATTGACATCCCTAATATCACGTGCAATTTAATAAATATTTAATATATCAAGCAAATCATATAAGCTTGGGTAAACAAAGTACGTCTATACTCACCTAAGGGCCTAAATTTATGATGTCCCTAAGTGCAATTTCAAACTTACAAGGGTGTCACCAAAACAAATTTCAAAATTTATAAAGAAAAATGTTCCTATCAATGGATTTGGAATCCTTTAATTGATTTGTTGCAGACGTTTTACGACCACAGGAATGCAATTTAAAACATAATCTTAGTCCACGCCCAAAAAGTAAAGGTCCATGTCGTGCATACGTGTCAAAACCAAGTCCCACTTGGCAGACAACAATTGGCCACCAGAAAATTCCCTCCGAACTTTCAAAGGTGGCTACTCCTTTTCACTTCCAAGTTTTCTGGCCAAAACCCACTTGCCTCGATTCATAATCTAATATCGAGCAATGCTATTCATCATTAATCGTGATCATCAGCCACTACATTTAAAGTCCCCAAAAGCTTTTTACCAAAGCTAAACTCATATATTTGTGATTCTTCTTTATCTAATTGTCACAAAATCCTAAATATCTGCTTATTTTATTAATTAAAAGATCGAGATTTGTCGATTTCAAGTAGTTGGGATTTCTCTTTTCTAAATTATAATTGAGTTTATGCATGTAATTATTGCATAACTACTTGCAAGAGAAATATG